>JAPMNP010724410.1:0-30404 GCA_029874935.1 Atherina boyeri
ATTCAAATCCAAGGACAATTGTCCAAACAGCAATTTCAAAAGGTATACAATCACAAGAGACATCAAAACTGTCAGTAAAATGACTTTTAAAATAGATAGCTTTAGAGGCTTGGAGCTAATTTTGGCACTTTAATTATGATGCAAAGTGTTCACATCAAATACTTTCAACAGGCATGTCACACCTCAAGTGAAAAGAAAAATTGGTGTAATTTTGTCTGCCTCGTTGCCAGCTACTATTTGTGCTAGAGGAGAAGTCACAGGCAGACGTTTTTCTCTTAACACTAGCATGTTACAACAGAATCAAAATAACATTGAAGGAAGTACACATTTGCAAAGACGCACTCCATCACTGCAAAGCCAGAACTGTAGCAGCAGTTTTTTATAACTACCTTTAGACATCTAACTGAAGTGTCTGGTGTGTCTATAATGCCAACTATAATTACAACCAACTGAAAAAGAAATGTTTTCGGTTGTTTTTTTTACAATATACTGTAGCTGAATAGCATATGGTCATTGGGCCAAAGTGGTGGCATTTTGTCAAAAGGATTGTCACTGTTTATAATGTGAAGTCCTGGAGAGTAACATCAAGTTTTTTTGGAGATATGCTGGCATGAAAAAGAAAATCACACATAGGGATGGCATTGCGTCTGCATTGTTTGTGTCACTGTTGCAGAATCTGTCTAGGCCTGCTTGCACAGTCATACTGTACAATTTGATGGATCAGTCAAGCACTCCAAATTAAGCCAATGCAGATATTTGTATGGAAACTATGGCTGCATTAACGAGGGCTGTGTGCATTCCAAATATAAACCTTTGGTTGTTGGGTAGTTGCTGAACATGGACCGAGGTAGAATTGAAGTGGAATGCAACCCCCCCCCAGATACACTGTTTGTCTAAATATTTCAAGTCTAAATGCGTGTAGCCTACCACTTAGAACAGTCAAAACAGTTCTTTGTGAAATCGACATTTTTTTATATTGCGAACACCATAAATTTTCGATATTGTGATGAAAACATGCAACATGTGTAAAACAATAACTGCTTAAAATGTGTTAAAAGACAGAACTATGTTGTACAGAACTGTGAGATGTTTAGGGCAGTTTTCAAATTAGAGCTCCATGATGCAAGGGAGCCCAAATAAAATGGATATTCAAAGTGATCCTAACAAAAACCTATAACAATAATAACCTATTGGCTCTTAACTGGTTAACCATAACACCTAGCAATGTATCAGAAAACTAGCTAGCTAACTGTTCAGCCTACTTTGCAGAAATGTATCTCTTTTTGGAAGTTGGAGAAGCAGAACTTGGACTGCTTGCTCAAACTGCTGGTGGAATATTGAAGAAGAAATCAATTAAGTAAAAAAAAAAAAAGCTCATACAGTATATGGCACCACCACATGCAGCAATACACAAGTTCACAGAATCAAATTTAGGTTCTTTGTAAAGAAGGGCCATGTTGACAATCTCATACACTGGTTGTTAAGGATCTGTATGTTGAGTTGCACAGCATATATTAATATTTTGAAGAGACCTCCCCACAGGCATGCTCAAACTGCACTAATATCTTAGCTGACTTCTCATCAGGACATTTCCGTCATAAGACTGTAAGTTTAAAATGTCAAAAGGTAATATTTAATATCTACAGCATGCCTTTGTGATTTCAGATCCAAGCAGTTTGCTTTGATTAAAACCCCTTAGTGCAGTTCATTTGAACGGATCTGAAAACAGTCTTCAGCGGGCACACCCCAACAAGTCAGTGCAGAGAACGCTGTTCATTTTATTATGATTTTGAAACATCATTTCATATTCTTAACTGTGACTGTGTTAATCATTTGTGTTTTGCTGGGTGGTTAATAACTGTAATGGGACAAACGCAGAATGCAGATTTACTTCTGCTTTCCTCAAACTTTAAAGACAGCCTTAATCAGTTGCTTTTGTTTGTTCCATCTTGATGGATGAACACTTAAGAGCTCTAATCATTTTAGATTTAATTTGAGAATGCACCGGCTTGTATACTCTAGTCAACTTCTTGTTGACTCCATACATAGCGTAACATCCCAGTGCATGGTACAGCTCAACTAGACTATTCTGCTGACTTTTGGTACCCTACTTTCTTTTCTGTAGCAGACAGTACCACCTCATTTTGAGCAAATTGTCGAAAAGCCATAACCGACTCAGGACATTATTCGTTATTTTATGTTAAACTACTGTGATAGATTTGTAATCTACAAGCACAGATGTACAATATGAATGTTTCTTCAGAGGCAGAGAATTGGGTTGAAAATATTATAAAACATACATGCAAAAATACCCCCTTAAACTAAAGGCAAGCTGGTAAAGAAACTTTTTTTTTTAAAAGTCCAACCATAAATAGCAGCATGCTCTGATTAGCCAGTGTGACATTTGCTAACAGAAAAAAAAATCAAACATCTCCAGTACAAATCCACATTAGAATTATTCATAGTAAAAAATAAACACAAAATGTTCACATATACCAAACAAGGTTAGTATATTAAGCAAAACATCCTTCATTCTCTTATTTGTGTCAGACTCCAGGGATTTTATCACACCATGCGTCACCTTTTTTTTTTTGTTGGCATTATTCATCGTCAGGCCTGTAGAGGTACTTCATCACAACGCTATCCATCTTCTTTTGTTTCTTCTTGGTATCTTTCTTGCTTGACTTTCCATGCACTGCAAGCTCCTTTTCATCATCATTTGCTTGTCTTGGGCCCTTTTTAACACTGCTGGAACTTCGGTAAGAGATGGTCGAGTCAGAAGAGGAGGACTCTGATGACTCTGACGACGAAGAGGAATCTTCTGACTCACTTTGTTTCTTCTTAGACTTTTTCTTGGACTTTTTGTCCTTTTTCGCTTTTGCACTCTTTCTGCTGTGACGACCGTCTGAGGAGGAGGAGGAGGAGGAGGAAGAAGAAGTGGAGGAGGAGTCTGATGAGGAGAACTTACTTTTTTTATCTTTATGACTACGGGAGGTGCTGGAATGTCGACCACGGTAATCCGGAGCAGAGCTTGAAGAACGGAGCAGGCTTGATGTACTGCAAGCCAATCCCTCATCTTCTCCCTTCTTCTGACTGTCCTCACTTCCTTGGGCCTTCTTGTCGTTGTCTTCCTCGCCACTAGACTCGTCAAGTTTGCTACGCTTAAACTTAATGGGCTTAAAACTTAGCACCTCATTTATTGCAGCTTCCAAGTCTGGGTCCAAGTAGTTTCTGTGCGTGACCAGTTTAACATCAGACATGTCTGGCAGGTTTCCGTCTGTTGAGCGTGGTTGAGGCGGATTAGAGAAGCTGCGACTGAGGGAGTGGGGACTATAAGGTGAGGTTCCACCTTCTCCAAAGGCCGTACTCTGGCCATCATCATCATCATCATCGACATGTAAACCAAAGTCACTGAGACCACAGCTGCGGGCAAGAGACAAGCGAGAGCTGCTGCGTCTGTCATCTTTCCAAGAGCTGCTGCGTCGCAGTGAACGGGGAGTGGAACGGCTCACACTGCTGATAGTGGACCTATTGTCATCATCCATATCAAACATGCCCCTCCTTGTGGACATCCTGCTGGGAGCCACTGAGGACACCATGGATTCCTTATCAAATTCAGGACTACTGCGGGAAGTCCAGCGAGACTCTAAGCCCTTCCTGGCTCTGCTGGTGGCTTCAGAATAGGCCAGGGAGATGACAGAGCCTTTGTCATCCATATCCTCCTCTGCCTGACTCTTTCTCCTGTCTTCCTGGAGCTCCCCAGACTTTGACTTGGCTTTGCGAATGGCAGCATGGTCTGGTGTGTCAGACTGTTCTTTTAGAGTGTTAAACAGTGAGCTCTCATCCCCTGTACCCCCAATGGAGTCCTTCAGGTTGGAGCGTTTCCTGTAGCTCAGGGAACTCATGACAGACACTGATCTGCTCTGCTCTATCTCCTTCCCATCTTTACTGCCGTCACTCATCTTCTCCTTACCTTCTTTCATCTCCTTGGCATCTGCATTTGCTGAATATCTAAAGGGTTATGTGATAAAAATGAAACCTTAGATAGCCAGAACATGAGCAGAAACATTGTATAATAAAGGATAAGTTCTAATCTTTGGCTTGGTGAGACATTGTCAGATGATATGTGGTGGCAGAGATTTTCTATTTTGGCACCTTGACACAGTGTGATGTCAGTGTTTTAGAATAAATCTGTCATTTTCATTTTGTCCTTGGGACAAGCTACAAGACAGCAAACATATACAGTACCTCCAACTATTGCTGTTATGCACTGAGTAGCCTGCTGAAAGTGAGGCAATCAACTAGTGGAGGGATCTATCCAACGGTGGCAGTAGTGTCATTTAGCAGGCGCGCCAACTGGCCACAGGCCACATCAATAAATTTTACAGCACCCGCTTCCCCATACCGCCTCCTGTCATTAGACAGATTACTGGGAGAGAAAGATGGCACCTAATCATATAAGACACCCATCCGTCTGTTGCACCATTGCCCCAGGTAATCGTGGGCCTTTTCAAGGTTGGGAATATGGGTAGTTTTATCCCTCTGGTTATCAGACATGCTGCAAAAGGGACCATGTGCACTAACCTGGTGCTTTTCAGACTACCATCATCTGACAGGGTCTTGCTGGAGCCTTTGTTCTTTGAGAGCCAAGACTTAACCCCATCCACACGGTCCTCCACCTCCGAATCCGTTTCCGTCTCCTCCCCACTGTGAAGAAAATAAACCAGCTGGAGTTTGCAAAGAGCATCAAAAGTATTCATCCTACCATGTCATTTTTATCTTTGAGTGCAGAACTCCGTCAGTACAGCAAATAGGTTCAGAAATGTCTAAATCCTCACATTGCTGCAAGATACTGTTAAAATAAACTGCCTTAATCTGCCTGATGTGACCATTTAGAGTCAACAACAGCTACAAAGAAGAAGAGACAGTTTAGGAAATGTTAAGTGAATATTCTATGCATGTATGATATCCAAGGATTACACAGGAAACATAATAGTTTTCACATATAAGATTTTAGGAACAGTTTCACAGTTGGACGGATTCTCTTATAATAGCAGGCGTACTGATATGATGCAAGGCAAATCAGATAGGCTACAGTTAAGCAATAGCTGTGATTCCATAATTTCAACACACTAGATGCAGCAAGTCTCTTTTCTCTTCTACATAAACTAAAAATGCAGATTACAGCTGAAACTGTTGAGGGTATAATTAACACGTTTTGTTGGTTCTAAGCTGTGTGCCATGTCACCTGCCCCCGGTGATTGGTATTGGAGAGGAGCCATGAGGCAGCACCACAGACCTTATGCCTGACATAACAATCAATATACACAGACCAATAGATCAAGATGAAAAAGCTCAGCAGATCCCACCTGGATAAGATCAATCGTCATTCATTCATTCAGATCTGTGGTGAAAATTTTGAATTACGCATCCCATTGTCCATGAGGGTTAATGTGGCAGAAGGTGGGAACGAGTGGCATAACCTCTAAGTCAATACTGTCATCAAGGTCAAAACACACTAGGAAAAACGTATATTATTGTTTTGTTGTTAGAGGACACATTGCTTTTAACCTCAGAGTTTGAGTGTGCTGCCTTCGTTGGCTGCATAATGTGTGAGAATACATTTGCACATTGCACAGGAGACCCATATGTTCTGAAGGCCTAAAATATGTTTGAAGCTGTGCTAAGGTCTGTCAGAGAAAGTAACATCTTGCACGATTCAGTTCTTAGCTTCAATGTAACAGACTGTATATTCAAATCAGTTATGACAGGGCTGTTGTAAAGCATCTCCAATTTTCAACACATCTTGATTAATGGGTTCCTATGCTATTATTTATAGCCCTACAATTGCTTTCAAAGAGCCATGTTTCATCAATCTAAAATATCAGCCTTGTATATCAGGGAACTGTTGATATATTTCACTGGATTGCCTACACAAAGCTGACAAACATTAAAAATGAGAAACAGCTATGCACTTCACAGATCTGTCTTTGTGGACAAGCTTATCTATCAGATTCCTGGAACACGTTAAAATTGCTTGAAAGGAGCAAACACAATACTCCAAGAGGTGTGAAATGACAGGCAGGCTGCTGGGCCCCTTTCTTTGTCCACATACCATACAGGCATTAATGTACATGAGATCTCATACTGAACAGCATTTAATAGTAGCTCTTTCCTTTGTCCCAAAGCTGTATGACTCATAGTCAGTCATTTTTCCTCAGACAACAAAGCATATTCCCTCCCTGCTTCATTTTTTCCCTTTTTTTGACAGGCTGCTTAAAAGCAATAAGAAAGCTGGTTTTAGAGCTAGTGGTATTTGAGTATTGTGAGGGAGTGAGCACAGAGAGGAAGGGGCATCGGAGTCTTCGAGTAAATGGTATTCAAGCTTTCTAAGAGCATTAATATTGTAACTTAGGGCATCTCCTCTCTGAGATAAAGGTTATGATAATTTAAGAGAATCTTAATGGTCAGGTTAAAGTATTTTCTTCTCAAAACTTTGATAAATTCAGATTTTAAAAAGGTGCTTTATATGAAGGAAGAAACAAAAAGTGTTCATGGGTTCAAGTTCCCTTTATTTTCTACTCTCCCTCTTTTCTACTTCATGCTAACAACAGCTGCTAAAAGCCCACCAAAAACAAGATAATGGGCTCATTAATACTGGCGAGTTGATTACACATGCCCATTTGTCAGCTTTGTGATGTTGTGACTTTTTAATGTGATATATTAAAACTGAAACTAGCACGTCCCAAACTCTTCTCCCTCTCCCACCTCTCTGTAACGCATACAAGCAAGCAAAATGAAAGGTGCCTTGCAATTGAGTGCTGTAAAAATGGTGTCACAAACGATTTTTGTCCTTGGCCCCACACAACTAGCTAACCAGTCCAGAGGCCCGTAGATACAAACAAGCCTCAGGACTTTAGAAGTGAACATTAATCGCTTCTGACAATTGGCCTGCACTGGTTGTAAATCTTTGTCACAAATGCTTACTTTCAGCATCAAATCTCGTATGGCTCGGTTCTATTGGTTTAACACTAAACCATAAGAATAATAAAACCATAGTTTTAAGTTATCTATTTAACATTAACTAATTCTGGAAAACAATATGTGCAACTCAGTTGGTGATGTAATTACCCTTACTGTCAAATATAATCATCACCTTTTGCTGAAGCTGGAAAAAAAAATGCAACCTTTCTACTCGGTAATGTATCATGCTGCAATCTGTGGGGGAAAACCAGTCTGAGGAACATTCATTTAGCTTACATTATCTGCCCCTACAATGTTATTAATAATAATACTGCCAACTTTCATAACCTGTTTTGAAGCACTGAGCACAAAAATATTGAACAGCACTGCAAATCATGTGGAAATTCCACTTCATAATTAGAAGAAAAATCACCTCCTCCATTACTGTTCATCCATGCTGCTAATGCAATGATGTTGAAGGAGGGAAAATGTTATTAAGTAAACAGAAAATCCTTGGTTTTTATTTGCTTTTTTTTGCTTTTTTTAAGTTGCACAAAAAGAAAAGGAGAAAACTGCTACACATGGGTTCTCTGATGAAAACGTGCCAGCAAAAAAAAAGATAAAGCGCAAGATGGGAGAAGAAATAGGAATTTAAAGCAAATTATACAGTATTTGCTTCAAACTGGAGCCTACTTTAATATGCTCTAATGAAGATTTAAATCATTTAAGAGGATGATACACATTTTTAAAAAGTCCAGTAAATGTATATAAACTGAAAGAGAAGGGGTTTCAGTCAGTTCAAAGAACATATTTAACATGCACAACCAGACACTAAGCTTTTTAAAAGCAGGACAAGGTGATCTTTTTATTAGGTAAGTTAAATGTTTTCACAGCACAAGGAAATGAGATTGGATTAGTAGAGTATTTGCATGCATGGCAAACAGCTGAGCTTTTAGTTAAACTTTTCAAACTTGCACAGCTTTTGCACCACTTGCCAACTTTCTAGCCATGGTCATAGCCCTGTGTGCTCATCACCCTACAGTTGCAAGCATTACTTACCTATCTGTGTTTAAGATCTTCCAGAGCACATGTAAGTCAATTAACTGAATTTGTGCAAAGGCTACAATATGACTGATTAAAAATGCATAAAAACAAAATCCGTATACATGCATTTCACAGAGAGAACAACAACCTGCATATTGCATACACCCTATTTAAAGAAAATTTTGTCTTGTGATAGACCGTTTGTGTTAAAGGGCTCCATACAATTGATCTCTACTTGCATTTGATGGATCTTCAATGCCCTGCCAAGGGCTTTACAATTTCATTAAATCAGTTCACCTCAAATATAATATTTATGAATTTGCATGGAGGTATCAACGTGTGATAATGTCTGATATGTCAACCACACTGAAAGGGAAATTTCGCATGTGCTTTGGAAATAACTGTACATGATTGTTTAGATCAAAGGATTACACTTTTGCACTGAGCCTTAATAACTCTTCTTCTAACATATAATGGCATGCAATGAAGCTTCAAACCTAACAGATGATGATGTTTATGCAAAAATATTAACAGAGGCAATAATGCAGTATCCTCACACTTCACTGTTCTTCATCGAGCTCATATTTTCCAAGCAGTGAGGCTGATTTAAAGGTGAACAATGGTGATATTAAGAATTATGGTAGAGTTTTTTGTGTCCTTGTTTAAATTTTAACTTACATCAAAACAAACAAGGGTTAAAATTTCCAATGAGTCAGACCTGCATACACAGTCAGACACTTGGCTCAAAATTAAATGAAACAGAATGAAATGCAGGACCATCCTTTAAACATAGCTTTTATCAGAGATGTATAACACAGACACTGCTTCTTATTCTATTTGAAATTACTTCTACTTGCAGTGCTACTAGGATAAACAGAACGTGAAAGGATAAGGAATACTGCATTACTTTCCCTTGTGGTTGAAATGGGTGTGAAAAAATGTGAAAACATCCACAATGACAGAAAAACAAAGGATGCATTTTCCATTCTCACGTTTTGTTCTTTCTTTTCTGATATTTTGTCACCATGTCTTGCAAACTGCCATAAGTGAGAAAGAAACCAAAAAGGGAACAAGAGGAGAAAGAGAAACAGAGAAGGTGAGATAAACAAATAACAGTGCAAAAGCTGGACAAAATGAGATCAATCCAAAATAAAACATTTTACACAAACACCCAAACATAAAATAACTACCCATTGTTCTGTGAAACACTAAATCAACTCATCCCTGCTCAAACAGAGATGGTGTGTAATGTCTTCCTTTTTAGTCTCTTTTATTGCAGTCGGGGTTTACCTCTACAGGCTTAAAGCTAGCATAACCCTCAACCCCACTGCAAAGAGGGAGGGGGTAATCAAACAGGGAAAACCAGCAAAGAGACAAAAGATCAGAGGCAGGGAGCTGAATTAAACCATTTGAGAAGTACTTGGGGAGTAGATAGAGTGAAGTATGACTCAGAGTACAAAAGAGCTTGGGAATATATGTAGGAAAATTTGGGAGAATTAAAAGATACATGTGATTGACAGCTTTAGAAAACCAGTAGGTCTTGTATTATTCCAGGCCTCTAGTTATACTGTAGTGTGTGTACCAAGAATACAGATGTACTGAAGCAAAGGCAATATACCAATTTTACAGGAGACAATTTGGCATGTCACAGTATGAAGAACACAGGTGGAATTAATAACATTAATACATGCTGAGTTCCTTTAGCTTCAGCAGTAAATTGTGACTGTGAACTTATATTCACAGCAGGAGGAATGCAGTACACTGGCATTAACAATTTTTTGCAACTCTTAATAATCTGTTGTGGAAAAAACAAAAGAAAGATTACTTTAATTTCCTTTGCAGAGTATTAAAGCAGTACTGTACCTGTTGATAAGATCCTCATTGTCATCACTCTCCATCTCATCCTCAATTGCAGCTTGCAGGTCCCCTATCCTCTTGAAGGCCAGCTTAAGGTCCACTTGTAAGCTCTGATTTGCTGCCTCTAAGCTCTCAATGTCCATTTCCTGTTTAATGAATTGCACCACAGACGTATGGTTACATCAGCCGATGTAAACACTATTGAATCCTGTCAGGTCACCAAGCAACCAAGGCCTTACCAGCTCATGCTTCTTACGGCTTGCTTCGCCCTCCTTCTTGGACAGCTCTGCCATCTCTTCTTTCATGTCCCTTATCTGCCTCTGCATGCGCTTATTCTGGTCCTTCTCCCTATTTTCTGCAGTGACACGTTGGTTTCTCTCCTCTGTCATCTTTTCCAGATTCTCCTTCAGACGACCCACCAGGCTCTGGGGAGCAGTCAAATGGGAATTGGTTGAATCTGCTCTTATTACAGCTTTAACATTTATCAACTAAGTTTAGCTAGGGCCAAATTAGCATGAAATATATAAATAATAGTGTTTTGACAAGTCATAATCATATTTACTTGTCTGATTTATTCATTTTTTTCAGTTCAATATATTGAAAATATCCTTCAGACAAACCAAAATGCAAGTTTGAGACTTGTAATTTACCATTTCATTTGACCCTAAAAACATTTCAACAGTAATAATAGAAGAGTCATACAGAAGAGTAAAAAACTGCAATAACAGAAATTTTTCACTATATTTCTAACTTAGAGATTCTGACATGCCTAGGTTATAAAGGGGACATACTATAGAGAAAAAAAGAAAATCACTTTTCTGTGCTTGACTGCATATACTTGGGTGTCTGAAGTCACTATGACTGAAAAACGCAAAAAAGAAAAAACCCTGATTTTTTTTTTGGAACCAGTGTATCTGAAAATGTGGCAATCAGTAAGCCTTCAGAATTGCAGGGTAAAGTTACATCACTCTACAAGATTATCCAGCCCCCATCCTTTATATTTCTGCTGAAATCCATCTTCAGATGATGCTTCATTTGTTTTATTTCATAAGTGGAAAGTTCAAACTCTCTTGCTCTTGCTCTTTGTTCTGTGATTAGCATAAAATATCATTAACAATATGGTTCACTTAACATAATGAATGAATGAGCTAATAATGTTCTGCCAATGCCTTGTTTAATGTTTTATATCCAATCGGAAATCTGACTTGAAGTTATACCTTAATTTTTTCCCAATTGGAAGTTACAAATTCCTTTTCCCATTTTGTCACTAAATGCAATATCAGTATAGAATTGGTAACTGCCAAAGCAAAATCAAGCATCAAATATTGGTTGTATATGCAACAGTTCTTGTAGTTGGCAGCTAAAAACTTAAAACACTAAGGGAAGTTCAGAGTTTATGGAGTCAATATGTAAAAAATAACTGCTTGAGTTCTCAATAGTGTTATTAACAAGCTAGCAGCTGTTGTGTTCTGCAGTGCAGTTTTAATGACTTGTGCCTGTTCAGCACATGACTCAGAATAAGACTGTGGCAAAAGAGCAATCTGTAGCCTATCAACTGTTCATGGCCCAACTGCTGATGAGAGAAATGTAAGGATTTGAGGAAAAGAATTGCCAGTCAAGTATTCTTCTATTAGTTTGGCCTGTGGTTTGAACTTGGGCCATTTACTGAATGCTATCTCTCTCTCATGCTGTCATAACATGCTCCAGGGTTATTAAATACTACAGATCTCCCAAGAGAAAGAGAAGGGTGGAGTGAAGTCATGGGTCATACCACGCCCCGTAAATGATTTGCTTGAAGAAAAAGGAGCTGCTGCAGTGTCTCTGTTTTGTCAGCCAAAGCATATCACAGAGATTTCATTAAGACCTCTGTAAATTGTGTCAGCTTTTAATAAAAGGGTATGTCTCATTTAAATTCTGAACAGACAGAACTAAAGTCTAAAAATATCTACAACATATAATTTATATATAATATAAGTTCAAGATATGTACAATGTCCTCTGGACTAGTAAAAATTCAATAAAAGAAATATAAAAAGGCCAATGTAGACATCATGAATATAAATGCATTTTGAACTGGAGTTATTCAGATGTAGGTATCTGTTAAAAAAAAAAACTTCATACGCTTAGTTACAAAAAAGTGACATAATTTGACTTAAAAGGAATAATACTGTGAATATTTTTTACAACAAAAACTCAATTACAGATATCTTCATGGATTTAAATTATATTCATGATATGTTAAATCATTTGCTAGATGGTCTAACTGTGGTCTCATACGGTATGGACATATCCTAAGCAAAACCACTATCTTCGCTTGTGTTAATCATTTCATACTTTTTACTTTTAATATTTTTGTTGCTGACAGAATGTTACTATGCCACTATACTATGCTATTACACCATAATATTTCAAAATATACAAGAGATTTAAGCAATGACAGATATACTGTGATGTCATATAATGCAATGTGCAAGTAAGTATGTGAACTTTCATTAATCCCTTAAATTCAAACTTCATTCATACAGACCATTTGAATTCCAATTCAAATCTAAACTACATCCTACATGTAGTCTGTGATAGCTGAACACTTTTACAATTTTACTAATATTCACATTGTACATTATCTAAATGAAGCATCAACTTATTGTCAAAACTGATGTGTGAAGCTTGCGAACATGAACATTTTTATCCTGTTACCGATTACGAAATGAAAATGTCTTTAAGAAATGCATCTATTGGGGAATAACCCGTTTTATGAGACCAAAAGAACCATCTCACCTCCAGGCGTTTGATCTGTGTCTTTTCATACTCAAGCTTGGTTTCCAGCTCACGGATCTTGGCTTCCTGACGGCTCACAAGCGACTTCTCCACCATGGACTGTTCTTGGAACTCTAACTGGCTCTGTAGTAAATGTAGCTGGAAGACAGTCATACACACATATAGATATTATAAACACAATTTCCAGCCACTAAGGAGCAATGCTCACACCAAATTTCTTTAACTTCTGCTTTCCACTTTCTCTCTTAAATAAGGTGTAAAAACCCTAAGATAAGGTGCTTATATCATATGCATGCATTAACACTAATCTGCTATTCACTCTTTCACCCACTTTGCATTGATTTAATTTATCTTCGTAAATATAACATGCATTTTGTCTGAATAATGAGCCTACATGCTACCTCAAATGGTTAGAAAACAGAGCTTGTGGTTAAGGCTGAGTAACAGCGAGTCATGGCAATTTCTCAGGCTTTGAGAAAGGCCTCAGCTTCATGCAAAGCACGTTTGTTCCATTTAAATTGTATTTTTCATGACTGATAAAAGGAAGAAAGATACGTCACAACAAAACTGGCCCGAAAGGCAGCATGGCACCTAATGAGGGACTTCTGCATCTGAGACAAGGAGGATTTGGACTTCTCCTTTGATATTACTAAAGAAGCCAGATTTCCCACCTACTGGGAATAAGATAACCACTTCAAGGTCAGATGCTTTAGATAACGATCACTGCCTACTCTAGCAGGTTTTAACTGTGCCTTGCAGCTTGCTGTGTGTCTCAAGTGTAGCCAGAAATATTCTGATGGGTAAACCTAGAGTTGCCCGAAAGCTTGGACAGACGTAGATTTGAATAAAATAGAGACATGACACACTGTTTGGGAGTGGCAAGGGCTCAGTTCTGTTGCTTTGAGGCAAATACTGTTTACAGCAGATGGTTGTATTTGTTAAAGCCACTGCAGATCCATCCACTCATCAGCTATACTAGCTTTATCCTGTACAGAGTTGCAGGGGGCTGGAGCTTATCCCAGCTAACATTGGGTGAGAGAGACTGGGACACCAGTCCATCACAGGGCTAAAACAGAGAAAGACAGCCATGAATGTACATGCTTGCGGCCAGTTTAGAATTACCAATTAACCTGCACGTGTCTTTGAGCAGTGGGAAGAAAGCTCACACAGGCAAAGGGGGAACAAGCAAATTAAACACAGAAAAGCCCCAGCTGACCAGCAAGTTTGAGCCCAGAATGCTCTTGCTGTGAAAGCACCACTGTGTATCAACACAAAACAAAGAAGTCCAGTAACTCAGCGCCTGAGTTTGAACAAATGCACATTCAAAGAAACACAACAGATTGCCACATTCAAGCCAAATTAAGCTTTAATAGCCCAGAAGAAATTAATTTTGCAAACAAATGCATCAACAAAGAAAACTACCCTGCATCAATATGTGATACTACTAACTCGATAAAGGTTATCCTCTGAACAAATGGCACTCCATTAGAGAAACATGATAAAAGCACCGTTATAAAAACAGGCCTAAATCAGGTACATTAACCTTTGCACTATTTGAATCTACATTTATGCTGATCCTCAACCATTAGCTGACACCTCACAGAACACGGTAATTTAACCAATCAGCTCACAAGTAGACTGCAACAGTTATATAACTCAAATAAAAAGCTTAAAGTGAGTGGAATACAAGCCAGTTGTGCAATGCACAGTGCAAAAGGAAGAATGACAGATTGCAGCCTCACAAACAGCTCCATGGCATTTGTACATGGAAACATCAAAGCCTTGACCTATATGCTAGTGTCACCATGCTAAAATACAAACAATGGTAATGTTAACATGCTGATTTTCAGCCAGTAAAATGTGGTCAATGCATTTTTAAATCATTACTGCCAAGCCATCTGTTGGTTGTTGAAATATTTCACTGACTAAGTGAAAATGTTGACCTGCCAGTGGTGCTGGAGAAAAAAAGGTCAGAGGATCACAGACGTCAGCAGGCTTCATCCTCTGACTGACATTGTATTTCGAGGCTGAAAGAAATATTCAACGACTAACCGACGGTGTGAGCACTTCTTATGTTAACATGGGTCAGAGCATAACACAAATCAGACAATTAAAACAAAATGAAGAGATGAGACAATTTTTTTATGGCAGCATATTCTAATATGACTTTTCATGCGACCCTATTATTATGCAGCGTAATGCCAAGGAAGGCATTTATTGTATATTGATACTATAAGAATTCAGTACTAAGAGGTAAATTCTCATAGATCTTACAGTTTGTGAAATTTCTTCTGCATTGAATGTATCATATATAGACATACTATATATGTATAATATATAGAAATAAAGAAATAAACAGTGTGTGGGCTGAAACATGAGGCACATAAATAGACAGCACAGGCCCTCTGGTCCCAACAAAACAGTAGTTTGACATTTAAAGCATGACTTGTCTGTGAGCAACTGCTGTGAGGGACTTTTTCATGTGTGAGAATAAAATGCCACCCCCTTGATTTTTTTTTTCTTCAGTTGACGGGAAAAATCATAGCACGCATCAGTAAGGTTTAAATTGTTTTATAATGTCTCATTATCGAGGTATATCATCTTTATATCTCAGTCAATCAATAAACAAACTTCATCACCTAACAAAAACCGGATACCATTTTTACACTCAAAATGCCATTTAACAGACATTTAACAATTTAACTGTCTCCAAATAAAATAATAAAGAAATTAAATATAACAAAATGAGATACACAACTGAGTGAAAGAAGGATGGGCCATGCGGAGATTATTAAAACAGCTAAAATGAGTTCCTCAATTTTAACCATGTAATTTTTGTCATAGTTCATGTGCAGTTAAGGGCAGCTGAGTTTAAGGGCATTATCCTTCCTGTAGATGTATGATCTGAGTAGCAAGAGACCAATTTCCCTCCTTGACTGTAAATTTTCACTGATTCCTACAATTTATATGTAGATTGCTTTGCAATTTTGAGAAGACAGCTTCCAAAGAAACCAAGCATTTTTGGTCACAATAATCAGAGAGACCCTCTGAAAAGCAGAGGTGTAATCAGAGAGAAGTGTTGAGGCAGCAGGCAGGTTCCCAGCAGGCTGCTTTACTGCTTATAAATACTTCCCTTTACTGTACCTTTTCTTGGATCTCCTGCTTCTCCTTTGTGGCTTCTTCCAGCTGGGCTTGCAGGTCACTTATCTGGCTTAAGTCCCTGGCAGACTAGCAAACATATAGACACATAATTAGCTATCAAAGAATTATCATATGGGTTTGTTTGTGCAACACTGAGGAGGTGCGAGTGTCAAAGTATGCTTAAATTATCTGTACAGAAAATTACTTTGAAGTGTAATGACTCAAACACAGCTCTTTGCCATGGCTACAAGCCAGAGTTTCCAACCTAAAAGAATACTGTAGCTCTGTGCAGTGACATCTACAATGCATTTAAACAGCTAGCTGAGGATGCTCCACAGGTTGAGCTACCTGTGCAACTGCAGCTTTGTGTTTTTTCATCAGCTCATTCATATCTTCTTGATCCTCCTCCATGCGGGACTGCAGGTCATTCTTCTCTCGCTGCAGACGACTGACCTGCTCCTCTAACTAAGAGACAAACATGGAAGGAAGGAAACACCCACTTCAGTACAGAATGACAAAATTTATTCATGAGCTATTGAATATGATAAATGGTCATTAGCTAGCCAGGCCGTGGCAGTCCTGGAGTCTCATCTAATGGCAATGAAACAATCTGGACAGGGTTCTGGCTGGAGGATGACACCAATTGGAGATAATCAATTGGCTCATTTATGCATGGAAAGGTGCAGTGAGAGCAGTGCACTGGTGATGTCCTATTTAGAGTTCATCGTCTGTGTTCAGGGGGGATACACAGGCCTTCAATATGCATACTCTAATTTCAGACATTTACAAGATCCTCCTTTGCCATAAATGCAGCAATTAAAAAGCAAAACATAGACACACACACAACTCTGCATCATCCCAAGAGACACAAACATCCTCAGTCTATGAGTCTAAATGTAGGCAGTTCTCTCATGAGACAGCTATTAATGAGCAGACAGAGAAAGAGAAAAAAGAAGAAAAAAAAACACTCAACAAAGCTCATTTATCCATTAGAGCAAAATGTTGAAATCAGACATATGCCAAAGGGCATTTATTATTTTAATATCCCAGCATGATTTGATGCATGAATAATGATGAGAGCCTTGCTGCATTTTGAAGAGTGAAAATTTGATAGGCACAGGCCCTCAAGTAATTAAACATTGTTGATTCTAGCTTCACTTGTGCATTAAAAGAAGAGAATAAAAAACATCTATGCAAACAATTTCTATCTTATCAAAACTGAGAAATAAAAAAAAACAGGCCTAGGTGTATTTCAGCAACTACTTATGTGTTATAATGTACACATTGTTGATTATGCTACAGATAAACAAAACCCCCAAACTTTATGTGTTACAAACATAAGCAGAACTGATTGGCATTCAGGCCTACTAATTAGACCAGAATTTGTTTAGTTCCACTCGACATCATCATGCTGTACCCTCAATACACATCATGAATGTGTAAAAACTTACCGATATCTTAGTTTTGACCACATCCTCCATTTGGATATGCAAGTCCTCTATTTCAATCTCCATGCTCTTTCGAGCTTTAACTGCAGCTGCACAAGTGAACTCTGATTCCTCCAACTGTCAGACACAAGAGCGAGGAAAGGTGCAAGAAGGAGATGACAGACAAATGTTAGTGGGCAAAGATCAAGAATAACTAGTCGATCTATAGATAATACAAAAATTAAAATCCTCTCTCTATTTCATTATGTATTGTTGCACAATAATAAGCTACTGTATCAACAACTGTGAGAAAAGCTAAATGTTTTACTGGAAGACATACTTGATTTTTTAGCTGGGCGATCTCTCTTTTGCTGGGTGCATTGCTCTTCAGGTGGTCCAACATAATCTGTGCATCAGCCAGAAGGACTTTGGTTCTCTTCAAGTCTTTCTTGAGCTTCTTTTCTGTCTCTACATCCCTCTGGCTGACCTGAATGACAAACCACACCTTTGGAGTCATTATTTTTACACAAGATCTTCTATCCTCTTTCAAAACGCAAAGTACCTCTCAAACTCAAAAGGATCTTATTTTCAATCAAATGAAGTGCCCTTCTCTAAATCACACACTTCACTGCAGTGACAGAGAACAAAGGCAGAGTCAAGGAAGTACCTGGTCCTGTGCAATCAGTAGTTTGGATTCCAGCTCTCTTCTCTCACGCAAGACTTTCTGCTTGTCTTCATACTCCTCCTCCAGCTGTACCTCCATCTGTTTCAGCTGCAGGACACATGAATGTCAAGACGCACAAACATGTCACCGGTAATAAACAAAGTCACACATAACACAACACCGACCATCTTGTTAGACACGGCTGCTCGTGCACATCACAGAAAAACAGATTCCCTTTGGCATTATATGAAATGCATTATATCTTTTTTTATCATTAAATGTAGAATAAATGCTACAACACAATAAAATACACTATTTGTATTCTATCCATTTTGCAATTGATATGCATCCATTGTGTAGGAGAACACAACTATCCTAATAAATTTTCTGTGCACTGTTTGATAATGAGTGATGGCCCACCTTAGCATTAAATAATCCATAAAATCAAATTAGTTTTACACATGAAACATTTTACATAAACTTAACCTAATCAGTACGAGTAAAATGTAACACTTAAGGGAAAATAACCATTTCTCAGGTCCTCCTTGAACAGGTCTAATTAATTGTTATTTCAGGAAAGAGAGGCTCTGAATAAGAAAATGTGTTCATTAGTACAAAATGAAAGAGTGAAAATGAGCATCGCCCACCTTCTTACTGCAGGACCGCCTGATTTCCTCCACCTCTTCATCTTTATTCTCAATCTCTTTAGAGTGGGTCTGCCGCTGCCTCTCCATTTCCATCTCAAGCCTCAGTTTAGCCTGAGTACAAGATGAGGATACAAATAATGACGCGTGACATAAATACAAAACAACCAGCACTGTGCAAGTTCACACTTCTCAAAATTTACAAAGTTCACATATTGTAAATCCTAACTGAACCTGTTCATATTTATGGTTCATCATCTGAAAACTTTCACAAAGGTCACAGTCCCAAAATCTATAAGATCACTTTCATTTCTCACTTTTTTATGATTTCCTTGGAATTGTCTGTTTTAAATTGTACATTGTCCTATTAAGTACAAGTAAGTACCAACGTGCGCCCTTAATAGATGCATGCATAATTCTGCATTCATCTTCTTATTAGTGACCATCAAAATACTCATAATAAAATGTGCTTTTTAAAAAAAGACATTATTACATAGTCTACGTTATATAGTTATTGAAGTCACAATGAATGCATGTTTGTCACTGGGGCTCTGTTGGCTAACACTTTAGTGAAAGAGTTACAATCGCATGAACATAGGATAACTTCAGCAGCAAGTGAAAAGATGCAGCTTCAAAACATGTCATGCCTAAAAGAAATTTAGAAATAAGAGCAGCAGCTGTGTGACAAAATCTGCCGAGAAAGCACCACAGCACATGTCTATACGCATCTATGACTCAGCAGGTCTGGTAATTGTCTTAATGTAGTTGCATTATTGTATATATGGTATTCTTGACTGTGATTGGAGCAAAAATCATTGCCGGTTCTGTGTATTCTGCTGGATCAAGGATCCGCAGCATGACGATTCGACATGTTGTGCTGGATTGTACATGCAGGCACAATTCAATAGAACGTGTTCACTCTCAACAAAAAAAATTTCAGTGCTGCAACAAACAATTGCACTTACTTCCTGTTCAACAGTAAAACCAGCCTTGTTCAGTTCAAAAGTCATGAAAAATAGGAATGGCAACCATGAGCGCACTCATTTGAACACATTCATGTATAGCACTGGCAACATTATCAGAATGAATCTGGGTAAATTTGACACTATGGGGAGTAAAAGGGCTTAGACAAAGAATAGTTTGGAAGTTAAAACTCTGCATAGAACTATACAAGATTCTAGAAATGCAAATAAGTAGCATTTTTACACAACCCTATACCTGCTCCAGCATTTGGATGGTTCCAGCTTGTTCATCCAACTCCTCCTCTTGGTCTTTCACCTTGGCCTCGAGGTCACGAATCTGCTTCTTTACCTTGGCCAGCGAGGCCTCATCCTTGGACTCCTGGGAAGACAGATCCTGCATCTCTGCCTCCAGCTGCTGCACCTTCACATTTGTGGCATACAATTCTGTGTCCTTGTCCTGCAGGTGGGATAGATGCAGCAAAACTGCACATCTGGACCGGCGCAATTATAGTATGTCAAACAGAGAGCAGAGAGAACAGAAGCTTACCTGCAGCTGCTGGCGGAGGTTAAATATCTCACCAGTCATTATGTCTTTCTCTCGAGCCAGTTTTTCCCGCTGGCTCCTTTCTCTTTGTACCTCATCCTGAGCCTGATTCTGCTCCAAATCAAATCTGGAACATACACATGGATACACATACAAACTGAACCACAACTAAAAATAATGGTGATGACCACAGATATAATAGATAACTACCTACTAACACAGATTACAACTGTTACAAGTCATTAGTGAACATTTTAACAATAAAACAAAAGAATAGGTCTTTATAAAGCAACTTGTACAAAAACTGTCTTAAGGAAAACTAAACACAGAATCAGCACAAGTTTGTTTACAGCACATGCCATCCTCAGCACTACCTCTATTTTAGCCTCTATTTTTATCTCCTTTTATTTGCTATCAATTTAGCATTGGCTTGTGATAATCTGCAAAATGTTTTCTTCAACTGTCTAAGGCAGAAACACTTATCGTTAGTGAACTTAACAGCTAAGTGTTTCATGCTGACAGTTCGTCTTAATTCCTTGTTTTTCTCTCTGAAGTGCAGCTGAAAATAATTTCACCCACAGAGCATCTTCAATTAGCCACAGGGGAGAGATCACATTCTGCCACAGCGATAGCTTCTCAAGTGCTTAAAGTCTGAGTCATTTTCTCCGCTAATGCAATTCCACAGATTACAGAACATCTCAGTAACTATTCAAATTACAGAAAACTTAAGCATTATGCAAGTGGGCCTGGGCTGGGCAATCCCAAGAGAACAGAGCTATAAGTTCTCTGTGTTTATAATTAATAGATAGGCGTGGAGACACTAGGTTGAGGGAGTAAGTTGAAACTGACTTCCTCTGTTTCTTCTCCAGATCATGGTTGCGGTTCTGCAAGCCCTCCAGATGAAGCTTGGTGTCCTGCAGCTCGGCAGTCAGCTTCTGGCACTTCTTCTTCAGCTGCTGAATAGAGCGCTGTGCATCCTCATTATCTGTCTGCAAATCAGTCAGCTGCAGCATGCATACATACACAGACATATCTTTATTATTTTCTGACAGCTCAATGCATATCATTACTGTTTCATTATGTAGTTTAAAGGTTTCAATTGTGTTGCAGTACTATATTAACATAGTCAAGGTTTTCTGAGTTAAATTCATATATCTTATCTTGCCTTTCTCTCAACTTGTCTTTTGCTCTGCTGCTCTGTCTCAAGCTTTTCGTCAAACTCCTGTTGGAGTTTCTTTTTGGTGAAGTCCATTTCCCGAATTGCTCGATTGTATTTTATCCGCCACTCGCCTCCTGAAGGAAAACATACCAGAAAATGTCTTTGTAACATTTGGTCGTCTCTTGCCTTTAATGCAGGCCTAGCAGGGTACACAGAGGAAGAGGCTCAAAAGCTCAGAAAAGATAGATGCTGTGGATTATAGAGTGCACTGTACTGGCTGAGATGGTTATCACATTCAAGGACTGACATAATATAATCTTTCAGGAAATAAAGCTTCTTTCATCAAATCCTGTCCTTATGAGGTCAAAAAATTCAGCAGGAAACTACAAAGCAGCCTTTGCGTTTCAACTCTAATCTTGAATAAACCTTAGGTAAAAATTCTGAGCACACCACAATGGCAGTTAGAGAAGGACATGTCTAAGTGGCACTTTCCACAGTTCTTAGCTGACCCTAATTCTGGAGCTGTCACAGGCTATCAGAAGTAAAACAGTGGCCAGGCAGACATTCAGGTTCAGGTTCATTTCCAAGCCTTATCATTTTAGAGCCTGTCCATTTCTCCTTCACATACCAACACCGGCTCCTCCATCAGTGCTGCTCATTAGCATATATATAGCATAATGACAACTTGCAGGGCCACCAGCTCTGATCCCAACGATTACTTTCTCATTCATCTAAGAATTCTGATATGCTCTGTAATGGCTTGTCTGCTGAGGTGGGTTGAAGGGGGTGGAATCAAGGGGTGGGGTGGGGGGCTCTTGGACAATATGCTCTCAGCATGTGCTCCATTTTCCAGCAGGGGGAAACCAATCAGCAGCAGGCATTAGTTGTGTGCCTGGGAGCGAACATCTTAATCTCCTAGCGGTAAATCCAAAACTTGGAAAATATACTTAACAGCATTATGCTAGATGTGACTAAGTCTAACTGCCATGTCTCCTGCTGAAACAGTCGAACAAAGCCACTCATTCCTGCAGCTACAATTAGTGTAAGGGAGATTTTCTAACTGTGCATATTATGCTGGTATGAGCAGTTCAGTAAATTATGCTCCTGACCTGATCTGACATGCCCATTAGGGAGGCTTAGTCAAGCTGCTGCTAGTGTCAAAAGGTAAAATTAATTAGAGAATTTAAAGCAAATGTTAAAAGCACTGATTGTGTTACCAAATAGTGCCCTCGATTCAAATGAAATCCTCAAAATTATCTTCATATTTGGATTCTGAGTCCATGAATGGCTTGTTGCCTAACAAACCAGAATCGTCGTCATCATCCAACTCTCCATTGAGTTCTGATGTTTTCATGAGTCGTGCTTCCATCACCTCCATTTCTTGTGCATCTACCCGTTTCTTCATGACATCAAACTTAACCTGGAATGCACAAATTCCAATAATCAAAAGAACACCCCAGTCACAGTAAAGTGGAATCTTTCAAGTTCTGTAGTGAAACACTGCAATTGTTTTTTATGTTCTAGTGTATATATGCCTGTAGATCCTTCATGTCCCTCTCCAGGCGGAGTCTCTCTGAAGTCTCAGTCTCCAGCAACTGGGAAGCTGATTCACAGGCACCCCTCTCATCAGCAAGCTCTGCCAGCAACTCTGCTATCTGAACACATACAAGGAATCACATTCACGGTGTGGAGAAAGATGACAAAATATTCACCATAGTTCTTGCACAAGTTACTGATAATATCTTTAAATCAAATGAAAATGCAAAACTCCACCACCAATTCCAAACACCATTCTCCCAGAGTGCAATGACACAGACAAAAAGGGACCCACCCTGCTCTCCAATCGATCCGTGTTCAGTCTCAGCTCATTTCGTTCCTTCTCCACTCTCTCAAGCTTCAATTTTTGCAGCTGTATCTCCTCCTGGCAAAATGTATTTTACATGTTATGTTATATTTGAAACTATGAAATACAAAGTATTGAAAAAACAAAACAAAAAAACAAATGCACTGATGACAAGAAGTGCTATAATGCATTGGCAGGTAACACATTTTGAAGTGGTTTAAGGCTGCATAATTACAGGGAAAGCATAGAGTCAGGTGGATGAGATAGAGAGGTCTGCTCACGTCTTTGCTTCGCATCTGCTCCTCTGTAAGCTGGACTTTAATGAGGGGCTGCACTGTAGTGAAGAGCTTCCACCATGGCCAGTCCTTCACACCATCATTCTTCTTGATGTTTTTCTGGATGCACCTGATTGCTAGATCCTTAATCTAAACATATAAGGAAAGGAAGGCCATAGAAAAATGCTCACTTGACAATAAGCATTTTCTACAGTGTATATACATGGAACTATATAGATCGAGTCCACTGAATTATCATAATACCAGAATTTCCAGCAAGTGAATCTGTAAATGATCCTTCTAACGTATCAAAGTTCTTTACATTAAAAGGCGCCATGGTAATTATTATCTAGACTGCACTGATGCATTCACTGTAGGGTGTTAAATCAATTATACGGATATAAAAGATTCAGTCAAGAGCCCATGTCTAGTATGTTTGGTAGTGCTTAAAAACAAAAACTCTGTAAACTCTCAAATACTTTCTGAAATAGATGTTTTAAAAACACTCATCTGCAGTTAATATGTCATCCTCACTACTAATGAATAAAAATTTGAAAAACATTGCATTCTTCATTGTTTGTTTTGTTGCCTGTTTATGGGCAACAGATATCCAAAGACCTGCCAACCTCCTTTAGAGAGTTTCTGCAGAGTGCGTTCCAAGGCTGGAAGCTAATTTTTGATTAATTAAATCAAACATGTCGGCAGCTAGTTCCAAGTATTACACGATTTCCATGCTGCTTATGCATGAGGCTCTCTAGCAGCAGCAGATTATGGGCAAACCCAATTAGAGCAACACAATTCTCAGCATCAGGTACATTTTGCCCTGAAGGTACTCTCTATAACCAATTAGGATTTGTCACACAGTGAAAGCTTTAACATGCAACAAAATGCAGCAATTCTCTGACAGAAGATTTAAGCGGGTCTCACTTGTCATATTTAGTCTAAAAAGAATAGGAAACAAACAAAAGATTGTGCTACATGAGTACCGTGGATAAATATCATGGTATTCATATCAAATTAAGAGGGGGAGACGACTGTACAATTGTGTGATGTGAATTACAATTCTGAACCAAAATAAAGAAACAAAAGACACATTTTCCACTCATTTTTGAGTGTTAAACGCATTTGTTTTTAGTGCATGTGCAGGCATTCCTATGAGTACAAATGTAAGTCATGAGTACTGCAATGCATGACTGCAGTACCCTCTGATGTCACCTTTTTGGAAGCACAGACTTTAGTTTCTGCCGAATTCTTTAGCATGAAATTATGCATTGCAAAATAATAGTAGCTATAGTTGCAGGATGGTCTCAACATAAGCACAATGGTTTGTTTTGCCTGGAGAGTTTTATTGTTGCTAGGCATGTCAATTTTGATATAAAAGATATATTTCCAAGAGCTTTAATCATTTCTGTCCGCATTAGCACTGACTTGAAATCACGGAAAGTATACACTATAGTAAGAATTTAATACCAAGGCAGAGTACTGTATATCCCTGCATATACAATAGGATAGGTCTTTCCTACTATTCAGAACCACTGGAGTAGAATCCCCTGCCTAATGATTTTCATTGAACCAACATATGCATGCTGAACGGATCTGATGCAAAAAAGAAAGGAAAAAAAGAAAAAGGAGGAAGGAGAAGAAACGTTTGCAGGGTACCTGAAGGACAAAATTCCAAATTCAGCCAGTGCCCACTGAGGAAAAATAACAGACTTTAAGAATGTCAGACTGTCCCCTTGAGGAGACAACTGGAAGAGAAAGAAAGAAAAAAAAACGAGAAAAACTGTGGTTTTGTCATCTAATGTCACGTGGGCTTGGCACAGCTTCACAAGGTTAACATGCCAGGAAAGATAAATCAAGGGAAATTGTGACTTCCTGTCACATCCATATACATCAACCAGCAAGTGTCTCAGAGGCTTCACCAGAATTCATTCCTAACTGTTCCAGAGGCAAATTATCATCTACTGTACCTGCTAAGACCAGATACTTCAAACAGTGCAAAAAGTCATTGAGTCCTATCAGTTTTCAGAGCAATATCAGGGTAACAGCGAGGGTGCAAATGGATGTTATTATACAGTGATTATTCAAAGATTTCAACAGCAACATACTACACCAATATTCACGCTGCAAAGGAGAGATGGAAATCAGTCAATAAGCCACCATGGCCATTTATCTGTTCCCCAACTCTGGTAGTGACTAACTGAATCAAGAATTATATAAACAGAATGAAAATTAATTGGAAAAAAATGCCCTTCACAAAATTATTGCAAGGAGAGATTGTATTTACCATATATGCATCAGCTGAAAAGGAATAAATTTAGCATACTGCAGCTGGTGAGAAATATTTAACAAAAAGGGCTTGCATAGGGAAGCAAATTTAATCTTGAATTCTCTTTAGATGCAAACCTCATTCACTCACACAGGCGACACAAACCATTTACCTTATATTGTTAGAAACTCTGCACAAAGTAAAACCCCTCCAATGGAAATTAAATCTATTCTTAATGTTAGTAACATCGTTTTGGAGGACTCATTTGTTTTTGTTTTTTTCAGTGCAGAAACACTATGGCTGAGCATGAGCTGCAGAATACCAATGACAAGTTTCAAAATGCAAATTGAAACGGTAAGGATTTCAATTCAACTAACCTGAAGTATCTATCCAATGATGGTGAGGAGGAGGAATTACTAGGATAGGAAAGCAGGTCGGAAATATTCTTAATTTGACTTTTTCATCAATACATTTGCTTATTTTAGGGCTCTGATGAACATTGTTCAGCAGTCTAATATAAAAGGAGCAAGACTCTGGGGAACAGTATTAACAATTTGTCAAAATTTCAAGGTGAAGACAAAAAACACATTATATGTCTCTAAAAATTAATTCCACAGTAAGGAAGCACTTAGCTTAGTATGAATCACAGAGTTGAAATAGTGTTAAACATATAGCATGGCCATGTTTTGAGAGAGTTTGTTTTTTTTTTGGCCAAAACAGAAAAGTCACGATTGTTGGTAACTATGCCCAGAAATATTCATTAATTAATTTTGTATACTGCTTATTCAATTCATGGTTGCGGTGGGCTGGAGCCCATCCCAGTAATTAGCAGGAAAGAGGTAGGGGTACACCCTGGATAGGTCTCCAGTCCATCACAGGGCCAACACAGAAAGAGACAAACAACCACTCATGCTCACTCCTAGGGACAATTTAGAGTGACCAATTAACCCTCCCCAGCCAAGGCTTGACCCGGCGATGTTCTTGTGATGCTGAGGTGCTTACCACCACACCACTGTGCAGCCTCGCCCAGAAATATACCATTTTAAAGTATATTACCAACTTGAATACTACAGTACACAAACAAACTTCATGACAAAAGACATCTTACATGCCAAGATTGCAAGTGACACATGGACAGGTATGTATATAACTGATTGTAAATACTGGGGCGGCTGTAGCTCAGGCAAAATAGCTTGTCTATTAACCGGAAGATTAGTGGTTCTATTCTAGCCTTCCCCAGGCTACGTGCCGAAGTGTCCTAGGGCAGGACACTGAACCCAACGCTGCCTCCCGATGCACCTATTTGGGAGGGAATGTGTGGGTGAAAGGGGGAATGTGACATGTAGTGTAAAGCGATTTGGATAAAAGCGCTATATAAATATAGTCTATTTACCATTGACCATAAATACAATTAACAGAATTTGAAATTGTGCATATGCTTTTAGCCGTTTGTGTCACTCTTTGCTTCAGATTTATTAAATACATCCAGCTTTGACATTACTATTAATAAGTATTGATTATTCTCACCACAGAGGCCAGATCGTTCAGGACGTAACAGTAGATCACAATCTGTACTTATCGGCATCTCAGAGAGGTGAACTGTCAAAACACACAGTCAGTTTTACAGTTAAATATTTTCTTTACACTGCATCTGTCCTAAGGTTGAGTCCTGAGCTCAATCACAGTCAGCAGGACAGTTTGATCTCACTGAGCACTGAAAGTAAAAGTCAGATGCATTTACTGAAGTAACATTTTTTCTTCTCAAATTCACTGACCTCTGTAGGCATTAAAAGAACAAAAAAATAAGAACAAACTATTCTTGATCTGCTTCCCTCTTATGCAAAAACCTACAACATTAAAAAAATTATTGTTTTGGCTACTAACACTTATTTCTTCAGCCTATCTCAAAAGTCCACTTGAAGTGAAAAAGAGGGTGTTTGCACTGCCTTGTTAACTTTGAATCAGATGCAACCCATACATATATCTTATAGCAATGGTGCTACCAGATGAATTCAGTGAAACTTTTTTCACTAGCTTCAAGCCAAGCCAAGACTGCTTCAAGTGTCAATTATGGTTATTGTTGTGGCCTGCTGGCTATAATGATTAAATATTCTGATGTTTCATTCTTCTTTAGATTTGATGTTTACAACATCTTAATGGTTCATTCTCTATTTTAAAAACAAGTATATACTTCCGTTTATTTCTGCATTTATTGAGCATTTATTGTTGTAAGACTACTAATGACTGAGGTGCTGGCCCGGACACTCCACAGAAAACAAAGGTTAAATAAAATACCAATAACACAGTCACTTTCAGTTTTCAAGACAGGCTTGATTGAGTCTCCTTCCGGGGTTGGGAGCAAGGACTTTTGACCCTGAAAATACCTTTGGACCAGACAGGGCTACTGTGGTATGTGGTGCTGTCAAGGGCAGAGTTTACATGTGGCTTGAGAATGGGAGAGCTAGTGCTTATGGATTAGGACATTTATCAGCTCATGGACTACTTTACACTGTGCAGGATACAAATAATATCCAAAGACAGACCAATGGGTGTTTGCCCTTTCATCAGCAGAAACAGGAACAGGACATGATTCTGCCACCAGATTTGCTTCAGTCAGTATGTTTTTCTGCTGATACTTTATTTTGCTTGCTAAACAGCTGGATGTTTCAACTGTCAATCTGGGTCTGATGCCAAAAAGTCTGAATGTAACTCTCAGTCACTGGCTTATTTCAACCAAAACATCAGAACAGAATATCATAAATAGATATATCTGAACAAGTTTGGCTTTTTTGGATTATAAAGATACAGAATCCGGACACAACAATAATGATATTTGAGTGGTATTTTACTCAACAGCACATCTTAATTTTGGTTATGTGACAGACTTAAAATGGGGCATTTACATCAATCTGCTTGAAAACATCTGCATTCAAACTGCTCTTGATTTTACTGGCATAAAACCTGAGTATCAATGAAAGCAACCTGTAACAGTGTCTAGATTAGATTAGATTAGATTAGATTAGATTCAACTTTATTGTCATTACAAATGTACATGTACAGAGCAACGGAATGCAGTTTAGCATCTAACCAGAAGTGCAATGGGCAGTAAGTGTATATAATAAGTGGATAGTAATAAATAATAAATATTTAGGTAAATAAGTATAGTTTTTACAGCATCTGGACAATATTTACAGATCAGAACCTATGTACAGGTGAGACCATATATACAGGTTAATGAGCAGGATATACATTATGATTAAGTGAGGTACTATGAACATATTATACAGATGGATCTGTTTGTTAAAAGGTACCGTATGTAAGATTCTGGCCGAAACTGGTACTGCAATCATGTGAAAAAATAGGTCAATAAAAATATACACAGAAGTTCTGGATAGTTTAGAACCCTCCACCTCCCCCCGATAGGGAGATTTAATCAAATGTCAGCACAAAATGTAAACAATAACATCATTTGAGGGCTGCAAATCCGTTTTTGATATGAGAATATCCTGGCTATATTATGGTTATCAGTGATATAAGTATTTGAAATTAACATAATTTTTTAATGTCTTTTAATGTCTTGCAACAACTTAAAATAAAGATGATACAAAATTCTTACATATGGCACCTTTAACTGTGAGTAGACTATAAACAGGAACTAACATAACATAATCTACCATAGAACAGGTGATCATATGATAAATTAGGCGAGGTTGGTACATGTCTAAATTAATATCCACATGAATATCGGGATCCCCTTTCACTGTATCTGGGACCAACAACTTCTAAATCCCTCTCAAAATTATCTTTTCTGACCAAGTGTTCTTTTTTGTTTTCTGTAATGGTACTTTGTTTACCTTTGTGTTAGCACAAAGGTAGACATTAACATTTTCATATTTGGCAGAGTACTTTCCTTTTTTGCCCCAACTGGTGCACACTTTCTGCATTTAAGCAAGTATTTACTGCTGATGAGCGGTGTGTGTAAATTGTGCACAGCCCTTTCTCTGTAGAATTGTCTCAGTGCAGGTTGGGGGACATTCATGACAAAAGGAGTCAATAGTGGGTGCATTTTATGGCAATACAATAGCAGCCCCACAATTTACATGCAAAGAGGTTTGTGCTCAGAGCTTTGAGCCCCAGGCTACAACCATGCACTGCCTAAAAGACAGCTCGAGCCCACATTTGACCAATAGTATAAGCAGGGTTATTGAAAACCGATTTTATGGTTCTATATACTGTAATTGTGAAATAAATCACCTTTATAAACTAAAAAATGATAAAGTGATAAATATGTTATGTACTGTATAGACAGCTGATCTGATTAATATCAACTATTTAGGGCATCACTGTTTTGTAAAATGTCGAGTTTCACAGAAGTGTTTCACAATATAACTATATAAAAGAGCACAATACTATATCATGTGCTTTAAATATATGAAAGATATATACTGTAGTACAATCAGCCAACAAAACCATCTTCACAATGCAGTGTAGATGGCCCTCGTTTTGCAAAACCAGCTCTAATCTGTTGAGTAATGGACTCTAAAAGACCTGTGAAGGTGTCTGTGCTATCAGGCACCAAGACATAAGCAGCGAATCCTTTCAGTCCTGAAACTAGAGTCGGGGTCCCCACTAATAAGGCTTGTTTTCCACAGATGCACAATCTGTTTGAGATCTTGGAGATTTGGAGGCCACGCCAACCCATTTAACACGTTGCTTTGCTCCTTAAGAGGCAGAGAGCATTACCCTGCTGAAAGAAGCCGCTGCCACAATTGTCAGGATGGGTTTCATAGCAAAACTAACACAAGCTCAAGTTGTGTTCTTCCCACACACATATA
>JAPMNP010724411.1:0-18287 GCA_029874935.1 Atherina boyeri
ATTTCTTACATAGGCTACGGCTTCACATGATTGCAGTACCAGTTTCGGCCACAATCTTACATATGGCTCCTTTAAACCCTCAAACAGGACTATACAATTCTGGGAAAATTTACTTTTTATTAGATGCTAAGATGTTGCATATTTGTTATAAAATATGCAGTCTAAGCAATGCAAGTCACTATGCACTACAAATAAGTTATAGCCATAACAATACACACTGCATTGATGTTTATCCCACAGGAACTAGACGATGTTTTGTGTCAGAAGATAGCCGCAGAGATGAACCTGTCAGAGACGGCTTTTATCACCAGGATCAACTCCTCTGACACTTTCACCACTGGTAGTGTTGATATGAATTTAGTGTTCAAAATCAATCACCATTAGCCTACATCACTTATTATTAATTCCAGAAATCAGCTGAGATTCGTCATGTGGAAACTTAAACTGAAATACAGATTTGTGTCAGTTTAGCATTTCATAGAAAAAATTAACCCCCGTCTTCACAGATATTGCAGCTGAGGCTTTTCAATACTTTTCTTAAACGAAACATTGCATTTTAAAAACTTGTATTGTTCAATATTAACTATAAAACCTCAAACCCAAACCAAAAAAATAACTTGTCACTAAAGTTATGTACACATTGTCGAGTAAAGAGCACAATTTTAAGTCCAAGGACTCCAAATTTGTAATCAAGTACAAGTATTTTGAGAGGCACCTCTGATGATGATGGCAGTCTACCGTCGAAACATGTCTGGTATGACAAACATAGGTGTCTGATAACAATAGAAAAAAGAATCTAATCCAAATATAGGCATTATGGACTTAATTGGAATATCTCTTTAAATGTGTTTGAAAAATCCAGCTGCTATGTTTAATAAAAGAAAAATATAGCTTCACTCAAATGAGTCATGCATGTTCATCACAGCTAAAACCATATGCAAAAAGCTATATTCACAAGTTAAGACATAGGGTACACACTTGCTTCTACAGTTTACGAAAAGGTCATTTTGACTCCTTACCAAAGGTTAGGGCTATTGTCTCTATTTGGGGAAAAACACAAAATAAACAAAAAAAAGGCTCATCCTCCGCCACCTGACGCAAATAGTAAAAGGCACTGAAGCTAGAACAGCTAGAACTTCCATTGTTGGAAACGAGAAGAACAATGCATTGTATAGTCAGAGTTTCTCAAGCTCTTCGAGTCATGTAAGCAGATTCAGTCATCCAACCATACATCACCATTTTTTCACAAAAAAAAAGAAAATTACCAAAACAAAAATGACACATTGCATTCCGCTTCATAAACTAAACTGCATGATAACTAAATAGGAATATTATCCATTTCCACTAGTCAAAGATTTATGTGAATCTTTTCAAACTTTGTTTTCAGCTTCTTCTTTTTTTAAATTCAGGCTAAGAATTAAAATGCAATATGCATTCTGCTTTGCTCCATATTATTCTGTCTTCTTTTAGTTAGTCACTCTTCCAGTGTAAAAAAAATAAAAAACTTCAGACTCAAAATCTGTTTATAGCTAAATCATTATTTCCTATGGAACAGCTTATATCTTTGAAGCAAGATTTTGATACAGTGAAACAAACTTTTTTTTACCACTTTATTTTGCTGACTGAACATGTGTGATGTAATTAAAACAGGATCAAGGTTTCGCCTCCGATGGTTTACACCAACAACTGAAGTGAATCTGTGTGGCCATGCCACCCTGGCCACCGCAGCAGTGTTGTTCCAGTATGAAAGTAAGACAGTAGCATTACAGTGAGTATAAATGGGATGTATTTTAAGTTTGTGCCACTGACAATGATGTACAGGACATCTAAAACTTTTGTTTTGAAATTGTTCTCATACTGTAAAGTCTCAATGCATGTTGCATCTGACAAGAAAACCTTTCAGTTCACAAAGTTGATTAGATGGAGTGAGAGTATTATTCTGTATATGTTCCCCCAGAGAACATAAACCCAACACTGGTGTTTGAGACCAGGAGTGGAGATTTGGCTGTCACTCAGAGGGGGAACGAATACGTCATGGACTTCCCGCTCAATCCACCCACCCAGGAGGTGCAGTACATTATCAAATAGTTGCTCCACCGCATCTGCTACAGGACAGAACCCTAGTTGACATCAAATGTCGTAACGGTATTAAAAACCACTGTGTGGTGTTGGTGTCTCAAATGTAGTGTGCTAAGAATCTAATGTTTCGTTCGTGATACGAGTTTTTGAATTTGATTTTTAGTGTGATTTATTATACAGGTCCAGCTATAATGGCACAAGTTTAGCATCTTATTTTGTGTCAGTGCAAGACATTTAAAAAGAAAGATTTAGAAGAATATTGAAATGTATTTAATAGTTAAAATGATATTGCTTAAAGGACTTTGTCTTTCTTAATCTTAGGACCCTAATGAGTTCAGAAACATTATCATGGTGAGTAATGATATTTGCTCATGAGTTATGAGCTCACCTGCTTAAACATTTTGCACAGTATAATTACATCCTGTGCATTTAACTGTTGCTGCATTTATTTGTGTATTATAGGCTGCAGTTGGAAACAATCCAGTTGAGGAGGTTTTTCTTAACTCAGTTACCAAGAAGCTTCTGATTCGACTGTCTGACAGCTGTGACAGGTTACGATATAAAAAATAACTTTTCACACAGCATACAGACAGAAATTTAAGTTGATGAATAACTGAAATAACTTCATACTTTAGGACTGTTGCCCTATTGTTGATCATTTTTTGAACAACTGTTTTCTCTTCAAACACTTGTAGTATACTTCTGACTGAGCCCATGTGGGAAGATGCACTATTCAAGCCACTGACCGTACTGATCCATTCATCAGGAAGTATTGAAATGTGAAAGTGCTGCATGTGTGTCATCTCCAGGTCAGTGCTGGCTAATCTAAAAGTAGACCCCTCGACTCTTCTGAAAAGTGAAATGAGTGGAAGAGTCAAAGGATTAATCATCACCCTCAAAGGTAACCAAACTTAAAAAAAACAGCAGCTGGATCACATTAACGTTGGACAGCTTCATGTCAGCCAGACCACATGCTATTATTTCACTTTTACATTAACAAAAACAAATCATTTAGCATCATAGCAACATGAATCCTGTCTTTTAGATCAGATTTAAGAATTTTAACACTCGTATGTTACTCATGTAAAGTATTTTATCAGACTATTGTATATAAATACTAATTGAAAGTCTCTTTCTAATAACGCTGAAACATCAAACATAGATAGCGCTGTCAAGACTTGTCCAAATTGGAAATAAAAAAAAATCTCTCACTTTAAAAACGGCAACATCTGACTATAGGGTCACCAGACTGTCAGCCAGGATACGACTTCTACTCCAGGTACTTTGCACCATGGTCTGGCATCCCAGAAGATCCAGTCACTGGTAAGATAACCACTATAGCTACAACTATTATGTCCCTAAAATAACATAATTTAGACCACAATGGCACATTTTGACAAGGAATTCTTCTAAGACCACAGTCCTGCAAGTTTTAGATGTTTCCCTGCTTCATTGTACAGATTAGATGCTTCTGTCCTTGCAGGCTCTGCCCACACTGTCCTGGGTAGCTATTGGTCTAAAATACTTGGAAAAAAGAAAATGCTGGGTAAGTAATTCAATCAGTCTCCAGTACCACATAGTTAAAACCTCTGCTGATAAATTCTATATTTAAACTATTTATCTTTAACCATTGGATCATTTACTAGATGGTAGATGTCACAAACTGTATTCCATTGTTACTGATTATTATGTTTGTGTAGCTTACCAGTGCTCCAGTCGAGGTGGGAAGCTGGAACTTGAAGTTAGAGATGATGGAAGGATCAACATAGCTGGAATGGTCACCACAGTCCTGCAGGGAGTGATCAGACTGTAGGCACAAGCAAAGGGTGACCGACATGCTGAAACAGACAACGCACACCTGCTGATGAACATGAGATGGTTTTAATCAGTCAGCCAATCTGATATACATGATACGACAGGGTAAAAAACAGCACTTTGACTTGGTTTGGATCAGCAACAGTTTATTCACATTACACTACAACAAAAAAGGAAAAAAAAAGACAAGATAAAATGCAAGGACAAACACACATAACCCCCCCCCCCCTCCAAAAAAAAGAACATTAAATATTAGGCTTTTCTGCAAGTTACACACATTATTGAATCATGGTTGGACTCAGAGGGGGGGGATTATCCAACAGCAACAAAAACTCTTAGAAATTAATGAAAGTTAGAGATATGAATCATAGTATGACATCACAGTTACAGGTGTTAGAACCCACCAAACTGTCCTAAAATTGTACTCTCTTATAAATGTCCTGGAATTGTACTCATTGTGATACCATGTCATTTCCTCAGTAATTTTGGCATTTCTGTATAGCTAATCTACAAAGGAATGAGAAGAATGACTTAAAAAGGCATGGCTTTATTTAGTTTCTGCTGTTGACAAAATCAAAATAAGAAAATTCCTATAAATGATTTGAATATCAATTTGTTGTTTCTTTAGTTGTAGACCAGTGATGGCCAGATTATTTATAATATTATCCAATGGATTTCCACTTTCCCATCACATATCTTTGAAGTTCAAAACCAAGTGAACTAATAAAAAATATGCATTACCCCAATAAAATCCTAAGATGGTCAAAGTTTTGGTGTTGGTGGGAACCAGTACATTAATAATTCTTGAGTGGTATTATAGCGTTTTGCTCCTTAAGACTCCACCAACACGAGTTTTCTGACACGAGCTTGTCTGACTGTTACAGCTGAATGAAATAACTTAAAGTTTAATCCATTTGTTTATACAACTAAATATTGTGTTGCAAGAAAATGTCTCCTGAACATTTCAATAATCCAACACAAAATATCACATGTGCATCTACAGAAATATTTGATTAAACATGTCTGGATCATGACTAACCTTAAATGAGGTTTAATGGTTTGAAAAAAAGAAAGAAAGAAAATAAATTATCAGTGTAATTTCAATACATTTGACTGCTACAAATGCAATACAGCTGTTTTAATTGTTTCAGCATTTTAGTATCTTGTTCATACATTAAAAGTGATTCTTTTAAAACAGGAATGCTTCAAGAGTGTTCCATTCAAAACGTAAACATTAACAAGAGCAGGCTGTAGTCTAAAAGTCTCACATCTGATAAAAACATACAAAAAGGGGACTTTTTTAATTGAATGTGACTGATGGTTTCATAGGAACAAAAACACTTGGTTTAATACATGTTAGCTCAAGTCTTGCTTGAAAATCACTTTAACTTCACAAAACCGGTTCAGTTCCCAAGTACTTGTTCTCAATGGCTATTCAAAGTTATTTTGTTTAAGTTATGCGTGTGCCTCCAGGTGGATCTATTAGCATTTATATTTACTATCTTTTGATTCGATGCCATGCTGAGGGGATCCACAGCCCTGGTTACTTCACTGTGCGATGCTCTGCAACATCCTACTGGCCCTGACTTCTGTCACAGGTGCATCTCAGGTAAGACATTATGGGCATCTGGTGGCAGCTGAATAATGTGGAAGAAAATGGTTCAGGAGAAAAACATTTACACAGATACATTTAAAAAAGAAATTGAACATAAACGGACATAAAAATAATTTGTTCTGAACACTTAAATATGCACAATAACATTTCTAAAGGATATCATGTTCTCCTGCTGGAGATGGTTAAGTAGTTTCTCCACTGGTGAGTAGCGTTGCAGCGTCATAGCAGAGCCCACCATCAGAAGTTTGTGTTTAGCTCTGGTAATGGCCACATTCAGGCGACGCCAGTCCTTTAACAGCTCCCCTAACTTTGAAGGACCAGACGAGATAAAAACAAATCAGGTTTCCACTCATATGCTCATTCATGCGGAGACAGAGGCACAAAGGAAAGAAAACAAAAAAAAAAGAAACGGGGGAGATGGAAGCAGAAACACGCACATTCCCTGCCTCTGCAGTGCTCCTGACAAAAGAAAGAACAATCAGACTTTTGTCTCGCCCTTGGTATCTGTCCACCGTGTTCACTTCGACACCAGTGAAAGCAGGTGACTGCAGCAGTGCCGAGATGGTCTTTAACTGCTGCCTGTAAGGCGCAATTACACCGACATCACTGGGCTTACATCCGGCCTGAAAACAGAAAAAATTAATTCACACCACATATTACCGTTATTCCAAATCCTTTGCATATGTTGTTGGTGCGATATCAATTTAGTGTCTAGAGGCTAATGAACCTTTATGAGAAGAGACAGTAGCTTGTGTACGAGAGCAGCTTCAATGTGATTGCTCACTCCTCCCTGCTCCACCGACTCTAATGCAGGTACCTAAAGTAACCAGTGGAAAGAACAGAGAGTTGAAGTTGATCTCAAACAGTCCAGCAAATACATAGTCTGTCAAAATGCTGAGGAACATCCTTAGTTTTTATCTTATTGGTCAAAATTAATTCTTAAAATTTCATCTTGAACTCATTTAAAGGCTGACTGTTCTTGAAGTCTTCTCTGCATTATACCAACCATTGAGCAGTCTAGGAAGCAGACAGGATTGCCGGGCAGCAGTGTGGCCTGTAACCAGGACAAATCATACTGAGGATAAGCCTGAGAGTAGGAATTGAGCTCTGACTGGACAGATAACAGTAAGGGCAGCGTGAGCAGCGCTGTGGCCGTCCTCTCTGATCCACACTCCAGTCGCCCGTCATACATCAGAGAGTTACTCAGAGACATGATCTGCCTAAGAAAGATAAATCACACAAATTGTATCTGTTCCAATCACTTTACTGACCTATTTTATAGTTATTGTGTAAAACAATTAAATCTTCTATGCAATCTTGCAGCCACATAAAGACCTAAGGAGCTTTAAATTCAATTAATCATATCAATGAGATTTACATTCTTCATAAAGCTTCTGTCAATTTTAAGATGCACCAATGTGCAATTACAATTGTAACATAACAAGACCAGAACACTGAAGCATTTCAGTTTATAAGTATGTTTACCTGTTCATTCGATACTGGACGTTGAGTAGCACCACTGCTTCACTATGAAGCTCCAGTCTCTTAAATAAACTTTCATCCATCCCAAGTGACCTGAAGGAAAATGAAGAAGCTGTTTGTTGCAACACTGAAACCATCATATTCTTTGAATAAGTACAGGGTCTCATCCGCTATTCCATTTTTCTCCTCTGTTGGAGCCACAAGCAACATATTATTGACCTTGCTTCCTTGTTTTGCACTATTGGGGGGAGTTGTTGATGGTCCCCAACCAGCACAAATCTCTTGGCATAGAAAAGTGGCCCCAGACAGATCGGCTGGCTGATCTGTGATGCCTCATCTACGATACAGAAGTCAAACCTGCGACGTGTGAAGATCGGATGCTTGATGCCCATACAGGTGGTCGCCACAACCAGCTAGAATGACAGGAGGCAATAGTAATTTTATAAAGTTATCAAAGAAGCAGTTTTTTTTTAATAGTTTGTTTAAAAATCAGTCCAGGATACTTTAATAATATTCATTCCGGTAAGCTCCTCACCTCTTTGTTATAGAGCTGCTCAAGCTCTGAGAGTGTGTGAACCTCCTTTTTTCTCACACTTTCCTCTGTGTAAGGCAGTATGTCTGGATGAACCTGTTCAGGGCAGCAGAACAGATGTCAGAAAGTAACTGGGGATGCTGTAAGAATTCAAAACAAGAGATACACTTTTGCTAAAAAAAAAAAAAAGAGACCATAATAGCTCAAAAGTAATAGATAAGTCTTTTTTTTTTCTTTAAACAAACAAAAAAACAGCAGATAAAATCAAGTACACTGAGGTAAAACAAAATTGGGAATTGAATATTTAACAGTAGGCTACTTTAAATACCGAATAAGAGTAGCCAGCTGTGGCATACCTTCTGTCCCTGCCCCAGACGCAGAAAACCAACCCGGAAACGTTTCAGCTTCAGAAGGATGTTGTCAACAGCTGAGTGGGTGTAGCTGGTCAGCAACACACTGAAACCACAAGCGTGCAGAATGCGAACCTAAAAAGGCAAGCAAGAAATGAATTATAAAACAAAAAAAAACCAAAAAGAGAAAGGAAGGGAGAAAGGTATCAGATTTCTGGTCTTACGAGGGGTAAATCAATTTAATATATGGTAAAAGGTTAGTTTAGGGGTTACCAAGGTGCAGATGGTTGTGGTTTTGCCTGTGCCTGGCATGCCAACAATCAATGTATAATCCTTGGACAATAACACCTTCTTCATGGCCTGTTTCTGAGGTTTGTTGAGACCTTAACAAACAAAAACACAATTAATCATCAAAATAGCTACTACTCTACAAAGTGAGGTTGCCATAGTATTGTATAATGGGGAACAAAACTGAGTATAAAGTAGAAAAGAAAGAACATAAAGAGAGGAGAGCAGAGCTGAACCACCTTTGAGGATGTTGGCCACAGTGTCCTTGGCCTCTCTGGGCAGAACAGAGCTGAGGTTGGAGATGAACTCTGGAGAACGAAGGTCAACAATCAGCTCCCTCAGGCGTGCGCTGTACAGTCACATTTAAGCATAACACCTTAAAGCATTTGGACAAACTTCAAACAAGAAAGACCAATTGACCGATTGCAAAACTCCGCCCCCGAACGGCTATTGTCCAATCCTAGCCCAGCAACCGTAACTAAGGAGAAGGACCTCCGTCAAACTTTGCTATTTTAGCAAGCTGGTTAAACGGTGCGCCTATGGGACTTGTAAGTCCGACACAAGATATTCCAAACATTTTGAGGGAGGGGTGGCTTGAGGGAGGGGTGGTAAACAAGGTTAAAGAAAGCATCATCATCAGAAAGTAGGCTAGAAGCTTTGAGGAAGGCAGTCAGACCTCTGGACTTTAGACAATGTTTATCCGTGTGGATCGCTACACTGTTAGACGGTGCTGTAGCATACAGACGCTACGTTGTGAATATGCTTCTGTGGCGTTTAAGGGGTGGGTAAACATGAAGACAAATGTTAACAGAAAAATATAACATTGTCAGCAGGTTCATACCGGATTGCCGCGATTCCGCGAAGCGGCACACTGGCGAAAATACCCCCCGTTCACAAAGACATGTATTTCTCCACTGCGGTCAAGCGCTTCTGCTCAGCTGCTTATCCAGAGCTATTGTTTCATCATTAAACATGTGCTGGGGATCATATACCTCCCTATACTCCTCCACTTCTAAGATTCATTTTACATCGTCCACCTTGACTTGTCACCAACTCCTCTCTGCCTCTCACTATTTTCCTGTTTGTTAGTGTGGAGTGGAGTTGTGGGTGTCTGAACACAAACATACAGGGAAAGAGAGAGGATACATGACAAGTTATATTGCAGCCCTTTCTGTCGCTCCCTGGAGAATATTTTTGTTGAACTCCAAAACCAATCACTTATAGAGCTCAAATCAGCCATAGCTACCGATAGCTACACGTCTGATTATCAATTGTTTGACGTGCGTAGCAACAATCCCTAGGGACCGTGGCTTTTGCGATCGGTCAATTATAAAATGTATGAATACATCTGTAAATTCTCTTAAACCTATTTCACATGAGCCTGCTTTATCATCACATGGCTGTTTTGCTATCATTACTTAATATTTACTTTAATTTTTCCCACCTGTCAGGACAATTTCCCATCAGTCTGGAAAGATTTGTGAGATGAGTGCTGAAACCAACTACACCTTCATCACCATCCAATCGAAACAACACATCACTGAACTTTGACAAGTCCCTGTTAACACATAAAATAGAAATACTTAATCTTTAACTGAAGCTGAAATACTTAACGATATTAGAATGTGAATCTGCTCTCACCTGTCCAGAGTGCAGTTGATTGATGTCCTGCTAACTTCACACAGGTACCCCGTTGCTAAGCCAACAAGGCGACCTTCCTGGTCACTAACAACAATGCGATCCCCACTGGTCAGACCACTGTTGGTGAAACCCTGCTGTGGCGCACTACTACCACTGCGCTGGAAATGATGGAGGAAGACACCTTCAGACGGCACAGTCACTGGGCCGCTAAGCTGCAGATTCCCCACACAGCTGCCCTTCGTCTCACTAAAAACAAGTCAGAATATGAAAAGAGAAAAAAAATCCTTCTTAAAAAGGGCTTTCAACAAAGTTCTTTACTACAAGTGTCATACTTTTTAACAATAAAAACTTGAAGGGCTGGAAAAAAAATTATGTTTGCTGTTTGGGATTCAAGCTTCATACCTCTCCTCAACAGACTGAAGCCACACTCGCTTTCGACCGTTCTTGGTCTCCATGGTGGATGCCTCCAAGCAGCAGAGCAGCATCCAATGAGAGAAATAGTTCACATGTGGAAGAGTCATGTGCCCCGTCTCTTGATGCAAGAATTCTCTCACAACATTCTCGCTCACATCTTCACAGCTGGTATCCAACACTCTGAGCCAAAGATGAAGGTACATGAGACAGAAAGGAGATGAATGACAAGAAACTATTGGTTAATAAATTTAGCTTGTTATCTGATATACTCTGAATCTTAAAAGGAAAAGTACAATATTTTTTTTAACCTGAACCTCATTTATAGCATGAAATACGTTCATAAACTCACCCGGACATTGTTGGAGTTACTTGAAGTCTATCGGGCGATATTTAGATCCATCGCGCTGGCATACATATCTGTTCAATGGAAGTTTTTGGGGGAAGCATTTCAGCCTCTAAATAAGACATTATCTGCCACAAAATGCCTTCATTTCACCAGTGTTTAGTTATTAATTGCTGACTATTCCTCTGTACCCTCAGAGCGGCTTTGTTGTCATCCGAAACCATAGATGTAGAGACACAAACCAGTTACGGCAACATAAGAAAGTGCCTCTGATTATGCCATTGCCCTGACAATACCAGTGCGATGGATCTAAATATCTCCCGACAGACTTCAAGTAAGTCCAAAATTGTCTGGGTGAGTTTTTGAACGTATTTCATGCTATAAATAAGGTCCAGTTTTAAAAAAACAAAACCCAGTAATTTTCCTTTAAATAAAAATTCAATCATGAAAATTTGCACAACATATTTTCAAAATGTTTACCTCTCATATAAAGCACAGTTCATTCTTTGAGGACAGTACTGGCAGGTTTGTCTGTTTGTCAGGATATCAGGAAGTCTAGAGAGGCGACTTCGATCTGCTCCTTTCTCAACGCAGTTGTGAATGTGATGAACCAAAGTGTTCCTCAGCTTCAGCAGCTCTGATAAAAACATAGTTTTAGCCATCAAGATGATGAGAAGAGAGACCTGTGAAAACCTAGTGTTATCTGGAAAACTATTTCAGTAAGGATCTTTATCTTAAACAAAACAAATGTAATTTGGTTTCCTATCTTATCATTAAGAAAAGACAAAACAAAGCCTTTTTTCCATACTTTTACTGCAGCTACAGAAATTAATAAAGAAATTTTCCAGAAACTTTGCTTGTGAGAATGTAAATGCCTTTGCCATTATGCCACCTGTCACATTGATTTCAAGTAGTTCAATATGCAATATCAAATCTAGGAATTCCTCCACAAAAAATTCTCAGAAGGTATTTCTCTGCATATCTCTGAGCTGCTGCATTCAATCATTTTCTGTCTGAATCCTTAAATGTATCATATTTCTTTGTCTATAGTACAAAGAGACAACATAGAAACGGTCCTTATTAGGGAAGTGTACAAAGCGTCAGTAGCTATCTTTTGTGTGGTGTTCTGATGCACTCCACTTTTCATCTGTGAAAGTAGCTTAGACTGACTCATGACTGGTTGGTGCAGCATACATAGACACAATATACCTCTGCGGTCCATGTGGCTGGCTGCTACAGGATGCATGTTGCCAGTTTTGAGGTAAAGTAAAAAACCAGCTTCGGGATTGTATCTCTCCATGGTCATCAGGGTATACAAGATTACCTACACAAAGAAACACACCTTCCGATTAAAACTGCCTTTAAAGCTGACAGCACCAATCCACATGTGCAGTCCACTAACCTGACTCCGATGTTCTATTGAGTTTGACTCCCTTCCAGTTTTTAGCTCCAGGGGAAGAGTTTTTTCCTCAAAGTTTCTGTGACTACTGGTTCTTGGTTTTTGAATTCGAACCCGTGCCGTTACATCAATTTTCCCTTTGAGGCCAAATCTCGGGGACCAGACATTTTCCTCTATATCAGCCAGCTCGGTGACTGTGACAACAGCAGACGAGTCTTGACATCTGCCATGAGCTCTGCTGTTACTGGGACTGGAACCAAAGACACAGAGACAAATAATCAGCTCCTAGAAAGTTTGGAAAAGTTCTTCTGGACTGGTTTCCAGAAATTCCCTTTTAAAAAGCAATTAAGCTTCAAACTGGACATTAGGTACATTCATGTAACGCCTGAACATACATTTTAAGGCTTATGGCTTTTGGTGTTGAAGAGCTGAGGAAGTCTTTTGCCCAGTGTTCCAAGGAAGGAAGATAATCTAACAGTTCCTGCTTCATCTCCTCCTGACTTACACCCAAAGTGTACCTGTAAACACACAAATGAATCATAACAAATTGAAGTAACTTCCATCTTTGCTTTGATGTCAGCTCTATTTATATGTATTATGATCTCTGGCCAAGTCTTGCTATACTCGGAGCTCAGCTCAACTAAGTATGTAAACAACTGATTATAATGTAACCACGTACATGTCTCCTAGGTAACGAGGACTGTGCAGTGCTTCGTCAGCCAGTGTGGATAGTTTCTCAAATGAAAAATCTTTAGCTGTCGCTGCTCTCTGGAAGACTTCATGGACCATGGTACCATTGAGCATTTGCTTGGAGCCTCCATCAAAACTCTGCATCGAGGCAAAAAGTAACATCAGAGAAGGCTAAGGGTAAGTATGGCAAGTAATCTAATCTAATTTTGCAGCAACCTAAAAAGGTAATTTCAACAGAGTCTTCTCTTCTAAGCAGATCTTTAAAAAGAAAGAAAAAAAAGAAACCCATCCATACTTTTACCAGTACAATGCACAAAAACTAACATAATACCATTGTACCAAGACCAGTTTCTCAAGAGATGTCCTCCAACTCCCTCTACATCAACTAAACAAGGGCACGCTATTCACACAGCTAACACCAACATAGAGATGTATTGATTATTTGTCAATTTCTTTACCTTGAACATATCTCCCAGTACTGCACGCCTCATGCAGCGGATGGAGCTGGAGATGCTGGTACCTGAGATGAGGCTATCGGGTAATAAAACCAAGAAACCCTGCTCCCTGTCCACTACCCAGGTTCCAGCATCACAGCGACCCTCCAGATGCACTACATCACCACGATAAACAGGAGTCATCTCCCTGGAAGCACCCAAGGAGAAATGATGTACACATGCAAGAGACAAAATACATTGAAACATCTATACAGTTCTGATTACACATGAAAAGTGTAATATTACAAGAAAAAAGTAGAAAAAAGACAAAGGCACATACATACATACAGTAGAGTACAAAAAGTTCATCCACATATTGCGATTACTACATGATATAAAATTAGACAAAATGTTGGACAATTGTCACAATTTAACTATAAAAGTTTATATATATATATATATATATATATATATATATATATACACAATTTGCTCCAATAAGTCCCAAAGCTGAAATGTAAAGAGGAAGTTCATGATTCCAAGCTTATCTGGGAATTCTCACAGAAATGGCCTGTACAGCACTTTTTAACATAGATGTTCAAATGTATTACCATCCATCTTTTAATAGACATGTCTCAGTTGGATGTAGAGACTTGGAGCAGGAGATGATTATAGTTTTGGAGCTGGGTGTCTCCTCAACATCCATAACCCAAAAGCGGTTGTTAAGGCCTCCGGAAAGGATCACATGGTCTGGTACTTTGCTGCGAGAATAAAAAGGCATTTTACTCATATCTGCACAAAGTTTCCATTTAAAGAAAGACGCTATTTGATACAAGTAATTAGTACTCCAAAGTGAAAACTCTCAGATTTTAATTTAGTGCTGCCAGCACTTTGTATAGAACAAATGGGTTTATATCAAGACTCTATCAGTTTAAATCACTTCATTTCCATCAGGTTGCTTCTTCATTTCAGTTTCCTATACTTTCTGCAGAGACTTTTCTTTTGGCTGGTGTGTTAAGCCGTTTCTTACCAGGGTTTTTTAGATTTGTCCTCTGGTCCTTCATTATGGTCCATCTGGTCTGTAAACCAACTCTCATCAAACTCCTCTTCAATAGGACACACAGATGGCCTTCCTGTATTTTCTTGTCATTTGTACAAAAAAAGGCAACATAAAGAGGAAATATAGCAGAGATCTGAATCAGACTGGATCTAACAAAGGATATATTACAGCCATATGATATTAGAGCTAACAGAGCGATTTGATCTCTTGCTTTAATAGTTTAATAATTTAATATTTATTGAGATTCAATTTATCCACGGGTGCGCCACAAAAAGGGTTTGTGAAAAATAAACAATTTATTCCATTTCTCTAACATAAGACTGTTTAATCTCATTGTTTTCGGTTTTTATAGTGCTCTTCATTCAGATAATGTTATGACCATTATTAAAGCTTTATTAAAACAGCTTTTCCTTGGGAACAAAACAATGATATATAATTAATAATAAGTATGATATACTACTATAATATATAGGCTAGTAAGTATATATTACTATAAGTATTTACGAATCTACACAGACACTTTCAGATGTGATATCAATCATCAGACTGATGCAGAAATATATATTTAGGAAGTCAAATTGAAATAATCACCTAGGGCAGGGGTCACAAACGCCGGTCCTCAAGGGCTACTATCCTGCAGGTTTTAGTGTTTCCCTGTTACAACACAGCTGATTCAAATCAAATGGCTCCCCAACAACTTGTCACCAACTTCTGCTCAGGCTGTTAATTAGCCATTGATTTGAGTCAGGTGTGTTGTAGCAGGGAAACACTAAAACCTGCAGGATGGTAGCCCCCGAGGACCGGCGTTGGTGACCGGTGTACACTGACTGGTAGAACATACCTGTACCTCCAGCTTGCTGCTTATCTGATGCTGTCCTCATGTCCTCATCTCCGTCTGTCATTGGCATTCTTGTCGTTTCTTTTTTTCTCAATTCCACCTCTTCTTGCAGTGCAGGTGTGATAATTTGGGCACTAGCTTCATGCACATGACGAGTAACAGTGCACGTATCATCATCCAGGCTGTTGACTCTCTCTGCAGCTGCTTTCAGCTTTGTTATTCCAGTAAAACCAGAATCTTTCTTGCCTCGTTCTCCCTGATATTTTCTCTGTCTCCCCATGGAGTGACCAGAACCAGACTGCAGTGAAATCACTGAGCTTCTGCTGTTCTCAAAACCCACTTGCACACCTTGACTGTGACCTGTGTCGCTGGAAAGGTGAGGTGTTTTCACAGGGCCAGTCAGAGGCTCCGTCACTTTCAGACAGTTACCTGTAGGGCTGAGCACAACTCTTGGTGGTGAAAGATTGGCAGTTCTTGCTCTCTTGGCATTGTGGGATTCTTCGGGAGGACTGAAGAGTCTCTTCAAGGGGCCTGACAATCTATCCTCTCTCTTGGTGCCCCTCAGATCTTTAGAGCGGGGACTGCGACAGATTGGGGACAGTTGGTCGATTTCTGCCAGGCCTGCCCCCTCTCCGCTAGGCTCTGGGCTCGGGTGGCTTTCCTCTCTAGAGACAGAAGCGCATGTAAGCCTGATCTGACTGTTTGGTGTCTCAGGCACAGAGAGAATAAGATCTGGGGAGGGGGGAAGGTTTTCTAGATCATGTAGGATGCCCCTGTTTGATGGAGAATTTAGTCCAGGTTGCGATTTTTTATAATCTTTTATGTGATGCGCAGCCTTGTCAAATATTGTGCCAGTGAGAGAAACTTTGGTGGAGGTTAAGTCCTACAAGCAATGGAAAAAATAAATAAAAATGAGATAAGTAATCCAAAGTAAAACTTAGTCATTATTTGTACATGAGAGAAAACCAGAAATATTGAGTTCTAGAGTTTCATCCATCCATCTTACTCTAAAACACTCTGAACAATTTTTGTAAGTTGTGTATATTCCATTATTCCACTGAGCATCTATTATCCTGCAGAAATTAAGCTTGAAAATGACGGGTCCCTGTTGCAAAAGAATATGTCACCAAGGAGAAGCCAAATATGTGCGCAGAAAACAACAACTTACTTTAAGCAATGTTAAAGGCTTAGCATGCAGATTGAACTCAGACCAGTGGCATATATTGCAGTGAGAAAAAAAAGAGGAAAGAGCAGTTCTTTTAACAGTACTGTTAGTGTAGCAGCATCAGAGAGAGTGACTCAAAGAAACTCAACAAAAAAATAAAAACAAACAAAAAAAATCAGGCCTGCTCAGGAGCATCTGCAGCTGACTGTGCAATGAACAATGTTGCACAAGTTTCTTAAATAAGGACAGCACTGCATCTCCTTTACACAAGAGAGTGTGTTCAGTCAGAGGCTGCTTCAGGGTCACTGCTATTAGGACCAGCAGGGTGGGTCCAGCCCAGAGCAATACCTTTACTAAGCCTTATCCAACGAGTCCGTTTTCTAACCCCAGAACACATCTTATGTCTTCCAGGCACGTTACAGAAAACAAGCAGTGACACTTGTGTCCAATTTTAAACTGATGAAAAAAGCTATGTCTTTGTGCTGTGCCTTTTTTCCTTAATCTGAACAACTTTTAAGCTTTCTTCTGCTTGATTTAACTATCTGAAGTTCACTGGCTGGAACCTTACTGCTTGATCATCCCTTACAATCTTCTCATATCTTACTTATTATAAATTGTATTAAGTGGCAAAAAAAGGTAACATTTACTCTCCAAAGACCAGGAAAATATGAGGAGGAAAGAAAAAAAAAAATCACCTTTTGGTCTTTAGAAAAAAAGAAGGATGAGATACTCTGCTGCCCTCCAGGTACCTGACAGAAACAGTTTAATATAAGCATATCACCGTGTGTTAAACAGAATCCAAGACGTTTAAGATTTGAATAAGAAAAAAAAGGAGATATCAACCATCCCTGTCTTTATGAATGACTGAAATTAGACATAAACACAGCACGCCCTGACCCAATAAGCCCTTATGAAACGTTGCATGACAGACAAAATAAAGAACATGCTTAAAATGAAAAACAACTACAAACACACAGAACGATTAACAATTATCATCAATTATTTTTTACTCTAACAGAGACTTACCTTGGATTTCTTCACTTTGGTCCTGTTCATGGTGACTGTTATTCAATAGCAAACCCCGGGTCAGCATGCAGCTGTGTAGGACAACTCTGACGGACAACCAGCCAGCCTGCCAGGATTTAACGAGATGACGGTTCGAAAGATGTTTGCAGCGGTTGGGCTGACCTTGTTGCCAAGTGAAGGTTTATATGAGCGCTATCAGCAACATAAGCGGTACACGAACCCAGCTTGTGGTTGTCTGCATCTCCGCGACTTGCAGATTGTTCACACAACTTCTAGCGACAGATAACAATACAACATTGATTTTTTTTAAAAACGAAAAAAACTCCAGCACTGGGAGTCATCTATAAAATGATATCTCCGCTAAATCGCTCATAGTTTCATTATGGTCTGAGCATACGGTCTGAGGCGCCAAAGTTTCAGCTTCGCGGAACGGAAACGACGTCAACGCACTTCCGTTTTTTGTTTTTCTTTTAGTTGTTTTTTTTTAATGAACAGACATGCCCAAGAGGTAGAAACCATGATGCTGCCACCTGTTTCTACAGTGGAATAAGGTGACTCCCGAAGTTACAGCTACAAAGTTGGCTACATAGAACATCCTTGATGATATTAGAATAGTTATCCTATCTCAAATTGTAATACAATAATAGCCTACATGTATCCTACGTTCAATGTGAAAACCATTTAATTTGAAACGACACAAAGTAGCCTACTATCTGATCGGGGCCTAGTGGATTTCACTGTCATACACACTCAATGTCACACTAGCATGTCTTAAGCAACTGAGTTTTTATTTAATATCACTGAAACGCAGACTTCAGAAGCCAAGGATTGAACCACCAACTCTGACCTTTAACTTTACATTGCATCAGCAGTGCAACACTCCTTTGGCAGCATGGGCTTCATTGTCCTGATTGGCTTCATTGGCTGCACCTGTGAATGGGTTGATACCACCACCAGTGACTATATATAGAGGTTGATACAAGACACAGCTGAGTGAATTGCAAGGGTGGACATTCCTATTGCTAATCATTGTGCCTTTTTAGTAGTAGTAGTAGTAGTAAATTTATTTATAAAGCGCTTTTCGCAGATAAAAATCACAAAGTGCTGAACAAGACA
>JAPMNP010724413.1:0-12183 GCA_029874935.1 Atherina boyeri
GTGGAATCGCCTTCCAAAGCTAATCTCTCATATTGGGAGTAAAAATGCATTTAAAATAAAGTTAAAAGAATATCTAAGTAGTAATGTGATATGAGTTATTCATTAAATACAAAGTAAAAGTAAACCATTTTATGATATGAAATTATATGGTTAGGTGGCATTATGAAGCTATGATGGAATGGTTTCATTGTTGTTAGTGGTGTTATTACTATTATCATTATTAATGATGTGGATAGGGTTTTTGTCTCTGTACTGCGTAGTGTATTTATTTATTTATTTTTTAATTTCATCTTTTTTTTTCCTTCTTTTTTTTAAATGTATCTTTATGTAAAAAGATTTTATGAATTTGTATAAATAGGTCCCCAGGAAGAATAGCAGCAGCTTGCTCATGGGGTTCCGAAAAATAAATAAACAAATAAACAAATAAACAAAAAACTCTATTTCTGTGTTATGGTTTTTTCTGCTTTCTTCTTTTGGTTTAGTTTTTTTCATGATTTTTTTATCCTTGCTATGCAGGGCTTTTTGTTGGTTTTCAATAAATCATCTGTATGCCTTTTACCTCATCATCCTGCATTTGGGTCCTTCCTCCTATCCACAACATGACAGGCTTCTGATTTTATAATCACACTTAATCCTACTGTTTCATTCTCAAGACTTAAAGTGAGCAGAAAAACACTGAGGTATAAAAACAGTCTCATAATATCAAACTCCTCTCCCACAGTGGACATGTCAGACTTTTAGGTTTTTAGATATCTGTTACGGGACACCATCAGGATGGAAGTCTTTCTGCATCAGGACAAACACCTCAAACATACAGCCAGAACCATTAACAACCATGGGCGGTTCTAAGGGCGGGTCCAGGGTGGGCTGATACCCCCTTGACTGAAAGCTTGGACCCCCCTGTGGCCCCCCTGCTGAGGGCATTTACGGATTCATCGTTTTTTGGCAATAATTTTCCCTGACACACGATGTTGAAATAAGTTGTGGCTCAATTTTCTAGTAGGACTTAATAAATCCATGCACCGCCAGTGTGTGGTTTGTAGTACGTACTTGTAGAAAGCCGACTATCATACAAGTAGCAAGGAGCAACGGATAAAAACTAAAAGTAGTGAAAATGCACAGCCAGCATTGAACCATTTGGGTGGATTAATTAAATGGTGCCTGAGTTTTATCCTCACGTATAAATGTACATTTCTTAAGCTACTAGTGGCTTGCCAAAGCTGATGTTATCTTAAAACGGATTTTCTGTCAGTTTTACTTTGTAGGTTTGAATGGGAAGTACATAAGACTGGGCCTCTTTAACAAAGCAGCTGGCTCCAGCCGGGCCCCCCGTCTAATGTTGGTCAAGAACCACCACTGCTCTCAACATCTCATGGTCAGCCTGGAATTACTAAAAGACAGTGATATAAAGAAGAAATAAATGATTAAACATGCAGCGCCATATGTGTGGGTGTAGAAAATCAGCTTGTGTTAGTTTAAAATAAAAACTTTGTCAGACCAGATGGCAATTTTTTTGTTTTTTTTAGCTTCATAATTTTTTCACAACATTTTACATTATTCTGCACAACAAAGGCCAGGAAAAACAAAAAAGCAAAATATTTTTAAGTGAGGTCGAAATTTACAGTACAAATCAATGGCTCCACTTATAAGTAACGCATCTAACAAATAAATAAATTATATCAAATATTTTCTTATCCATAGGTCCACCAAGCAATACATAAAGCAGCAGCAAGGTGTTTCTGTGCGTTATACAGAGACCAATGTTCACTGAGAAAAAAAGAGGAAAGGCTTCTGTTTTCAGTTCCTGTTTATTGCCCTTCTCTGAGGAAATAGTGCACAAAAACAACACAGCACATATCGAAGCATTGAATGCCAGTCAAAACGATGATGTGTAAACACAACACAGTTGTGTAAAAGTAATTTTCACACACATTACTTCCTTTAAAAAAGGAAATTTAAATTTGGAAATCAACAGTAACATCACATTTGTGTTTAACAAAAATGAAAGGCAGAATTGGAAGAGTGTTCATTGACCCCCAGATTACGTCTCTTTATTCTCGGTCAGCTGCTCTTTCGATGTTTCATTTGAAATTTGCAGGAAGGGAGTGCTTATCTCACTTGACTGCATGTCACCAGCCACCCGCAGCAGGCAGCTCAGGACCATGTCCTTAGCCAGGCCGGCCTCTAGGTTCCCTTCTCGACTGAGCTGCAGAGTGATCTGGTCAAGGCTGGTCAGAACCAGCTCCGAGCCGAGTAGAGGGCAAATATTGCCAGCTTCAGAATCTGAACCTGGGCCTCCTTCTCTCGCCATGTTCTCCATCATATATTGCTGGTATAAATCCAAAAGCTTTTGCTCCAGGTAATGATTTAGAAAGGAGTTGGAGAACGGACCTTCTCGTCCCTGGATCAAAAAACTCCTATCACGGCCGCTCCCCTGTCTCCAGGGATTTGAGCCTCTCCTCAACGGATACAGCAGGCTGCTCTGAGAGGCTTGCCCTGGGGGAGAATCCTCCACAGCTGGAGGGACATCACAGGATTGGAGAAAAGGACCAACAGTCTGCACTTCAGTACAGACCCGCAGATCACCCTCATTGGCTGAGAGAGGCAGCACTTGGTCACCTCCAATGTGGAGGTCGCTGTAATTCTTACAAATGCTCTGGCAGGATGAGGGAACCAAAAAAGGGGTGTCGCCACCTGAGCAAGCCTGAGCTGGGATCTTTATCTCTGGGGAGATCTGTCTGCCTGTGAAGACTCCCTGGAGATTCAAGGACTGCAAGGGAGAAATGTACAACTCCAGGGAAGTACTAATGTTGTCTGAACCATCTGTGTTCTCCACGGAGATGTGATGAACGAGTGGAGCGGGTCTGCTGGAGCCTGGTACAAAGGTGGCTTCAGATGGATTATGAGCATTGCAGGGAGGAGGGAGGGAATCCAACTCCTCCACCTCCCCGTAGGTCATGCTCAGCAATCTACCCTCACAAAGCATCACTGAAAATAAAAATCATATACTTAGAAGAGGTGAATATACCGTAGTTAGTAACCTGAAGCCCTAGACACTTGTTTTAACATTCACACTTAAAAAAAAATTTCCCCAATTACAGTCAACAAACTGTATGACAAAAAATGGCTCTGAGGATAAGAGATCTTTGAAATTATCTCTTTATCCACATGCTACAGTGTGAAGACACAATAACATTGTAAAATTACCATAAAACTGGATAAAGATTCTTGTTCATTAGTGTAAACGCTAAACTGTAAAACAATGAAAAACTAAATGTAACCTACATATGGAGGTCCTTAAGCAAGCCACTTAAACATCTTCTTACCTTGGACCAAAGTCACAGTATTTGGATGCTGAATGTCGGCTTATGCTTCTCAAAAAAGCATCATTTCCTACTAATAGTCAAGATGTGATCATTCTTCAGGATCTGTATGAGTAAGATGTGCAAGTGTGCTCTTTTATACTAGCAAAAGAGGAACTGTGAGATTTTTTTACTTTCATCCAATTTCTGCTAATTTGTTGTTAAAACTGCCCCTATCCTGAACATCTCTTTCTTTCATAGGTTTTTTTTTATACATTGCAGTTTCCTTAAGCCATACTTGCCAGAGCTTTGGATTTTTTTCTTACATTGATTGACATTGAATAATGCATATAACCTGTAAAGGAAACCACAGATGTTTCATTTCTACGTAAAAGAAACAGGTGTGAAAAACAGAAGAAAGTCATTTTTAATGAGCTCATTTCTTTCTTCTAAAAAAAACACTGAACAGAAAGTGATTCTTCTAATTCCTCTTTTCGTTTTGTAAAAGGTGACCACCCATTCTAAGTTATGTGAGAACGGAGCTTTGAGCTGGAATAATTGATGTTTATGGCTTAAAGCTTTATTCATCCTGTAACATATGTCCAGACCAAAGCGGAAGTGTAACTTTAAGCTCAGCTTAATCATTATTTCTTCCGTGAAACTCTCAGAGTGGTCATCTGTGTCATTTTTTCCTTGTTTGCTTTTTGCCCCATTTACTGCCGTAAACAGACTTTTAATTGGTTAATTTGCCTCACTTTTCTAAGCAGACCTGACTCTGAACCAGTTGTATGGTGAAAGTGGTGGAACCTTGCAGGCTTTATTTAAAGCCAGGATTTTTTTCCATAATGAAAGCCCCTGTCTGCATGTCTGGCTCGCATCAGATAAGACACTTTTCTTTCAACTTCCTGCTCTTATAAGAAATGAGCTCGACAATGGCAGCCCATGAAACCAGAGACAAAATGGTTTATTATTAATTAAGCAAGGAAACATAAGACATGAGTCAGCATCAGTTAAACTCTTGAGTTTGTTGCAATTTCCAAGCCAGTTATATACTGAAGTAGTTATTTTGGTATGAATGTGGTTTATATTTGCCTACAAATAATTAACCTGCTCAATATCTCTGCTTATAAACTATATCTATCATCTTTTGTTCCATCTGACACAAATAATTATAAATCGATTGATTTGCTGCTACAAACTAAACTCCCAGCCGGGTTGCTTTTTTATAATTTTTGTCAGCTTAGTCTCCTGCTAGTTAAGATATCCAACAGGTCTACTGACCAGTATCATGATAGCACACGGTATAGAGTTACCAGCCTGTTGCTACAGCAATGTTGCTGAGCAACATCTCATAACATTAGAGACATACTGGTTTCTTGGTTGGACACCTGTTTCAGAACTGCTTTTGCCTTTAGTAGCCCTTTGGAAACTTCAGCACCCTGGACAGCGACTGGTCAGTCTGTTTCAAAGAAATATGGGATAGATGCTTTTCACATATTCAGGACTCTAAAAGGCAAGTTTGAAAGTATGACAGACTCAGTTTAAAGGAATGTTCAGGAAGATCAATAATGTGTTCCGTCCAAACCATCACGGACACAGAGGGCGAGATGCTGGCGGTGGGTTTCAGACCGAGGATGACTACCACAAAGCCTGCACAGTCAGGCTGGTCCGCAGTACCTCCATGTTAGTGGTGGGAGAGAAAACTCAGAAAGCAGGGGGCTCAACTTTAAAACGTAGCAAGAGTACGGTGAGTATTGAGTCAACTTTGTACTATTATCAGCGACAAGAGGACAGGATATGGCTGTACACACAGAACCAGAACTGCCTTGAGTACCTGGAAGCACTCGTGGCTCTGAGAAAGCAGTACACAAAGAGTGTGAATGACTTTAAAAGCAACAACACCAAGGCCACAGTGTCTTCAAAGAAGAAACCTGCACCCCAACCTCCTCCCAAGGAAAAACCGGTAAGCTCACATTATTCTTTCCCACAGCAAAATGGATGGATGTGTTAAAGGTAAATATTCTACCATTCTAACTTCAGATATCAAGAGCCAAACCCTCAACTCCTCCAGTCAGCAATGAGGAGGACACTTTGCAGTTCTTTGATGAAGTCATCGCCAGCTGTGACAATGAACCTCAGCGCAAACCTTACATGGATGATGGTCACGCAGACGTGGATTTCATAGGTGAGTTTGGAATTCCTTTTTTGGCAATCCTGGGAATTAAATGTGGAAATCTGATCGATTGGAAACAAGCAGTACAGTCTTGGACTCGCATGTTTATAGACCAGAGTGGTCCAGTGGTGGTCTATTAAATGGTAATGTTATAGACCAATGAGCCTCAACCTGATGGGCCCAAAAATGGAAGATAATGTACTTGAATAACCTACTTTCTGATAGGTGTGTTTTAATAATTTTGACATTTTGCCTTACTTGTTTCAATATCGATACTATAACAATAATGGCATATATTAAAATCCCACAATGCTTAAGATGGCCGACTATGCCGAAACGCGTCCATTGTTTACTCTGTGCCATATGAGGTAAATAAAACCTTGATATGAGGAATATTCCTGAGTGCTGGCTACCCTTTGTTCTTCCAATATATTAAAATCACAAAATCCTCAACTCCAATTATTTATTTCACTCATTAAGTCAGAAGCAATTTTGTATTCTATTTTTACAAATGAAAACTTAATTAGCACAATACAAATTACTCCAAGAATCGAGTTTACACATTATTCAACAGATTCCTCGCAATCTCATGAAGGAGAAAACCTCTCCATCTAGGACGGCATGGGTGGTCTTCAAACCACAATTTCCCATTATTTGTCGGGATCGGCTGTTACACGCCAGTGTGCCCATCTTTGTCAAAGCGGGGTTCTTTAAAAGCTCCCTGTTTGTCAGTGACAGTCATGGCACACCTGAAGCCCCTCTCCACGTCTCCCTTTACTTATGTTGATACATTTTGTTGGAAATATTGACGTCACTTTGGCCCAGTCACAATGCCTCCTCTTTACTCTAACAACTTTTATTGTGGCAGGAATGTGTCCCTTCTTTTTTTTGTGTGTGTTTTTTTTTTTTTTTAGATAAAGGANGTAGAGATCATACCATTATGATCCATAAGGGCTTAATGAACTGAGAATGAACTCACAAAAATAGGACTGAAACTGGCCAAGTGGAAAGAACTGAGATTAGACTTTAGCATCTTCCTTCAAAGAGAGCACATGTATCTTTATGCATCTATGGTGCGCACACACAGGTGTTTGCACTCATTTTGTAATATTAGCTGTGAGTTAGCACTTACACTAAGCTTAGATGAGCCATTAACTCCATGTTTTTGTTGTTGTTGGTTTATCTATATTTATCAACGCTATATAAGATGGAGTATTAAAACACCATTAGCTTTTCTCCTGCCAAAGCACGGATGTTGGTAATACTGTTAATGAGGGTTCAGTGTACATCAAGGTCACAGAACAGAACTGACACACCTTGTCATTTGTCTGTGTAATAATTAGATATGTGTACATAATTCGGGAGATACAAATGCTATTTCAGTTGGTTTATTTCCACATGAGCTACTTCATCTCATTTCATCTCTTTTTTCTTTAGATTACACTGCTGCAAAATTACTTGACTGCAATTTTATTACGAATACCTGAAAAATGTGTTATGCATTCCAGCACAAGAGCTCTGCATTTTCTAAAATATTTGGAAATTTGTTGTTTCCCCTTAAATGTAAAAATCCTGCTTTGTTTAATCTTGGAGTCAAAATTGGTGGTGACGGTTCATGGCTCAGAGTGAAAAACATACTATTTGACAAAACACGCAATTTTTCAGAAAACAAAGCAGATGCAAAAATGCATTTCAGAGAAAACCCTTTTTTTTCGCTTTAAACATGAAAGATCAAAAAGACACCCTGTTATCTTTTGTTTCTTTATCGATTCTTGATGATACATTTTATTACAAAAAAAATAAATACAAAAACTAAACCAGTTCAAAAACAAGTTTTTCCTAACAGAATAGGTTGCCGCATTTTTTGTTTCCTGAAATGAAATTAGAAAAACAGCATTTTTGCTAAAATATTGCTTTAATTTTTTCTGATTGCATTTACTGAAATTTTCTTTTTTCAGGAATGTGATGTTTGTTGTTTGGTTGCTGTTTTCTGAAATCTTGTAGTTTTTTTGGTTTTATTTGTGTCTTTTTCAACTCAGTGGGATAAGCGTACCTAACTTCTGGTCTATACCAGGGGTGACCAAAGCCGGTCTTTCGAGGGCCGCTGTCCAGCAGGTTTTGGATGTTTCCTTCTGCATCACACCTGAATCAGACTAATGGGTCAACATGCTTGGGCAGCATTTGACAAAAAGCGTAATTTAGTTTCAATCAGGTGTGTTGGAGCAGGACATCTGTAGCTGGACATCCCTAGTCTGTATTTTTTATATATGGTATATACTGCAAGAGGGACAAAACAGAAAAAAAACACTTTTAAAATGTGGTGCAAATCAGTACACGCCCAATACCTTTTGTTAACTTAGAAAAAAGAAAAAGGTTCAATAATCACATTTTGATGTCAAACATTGCAAATGTAGACACTTTATATGAGTTATTCTAGCAGAGCTGGTTGCTTTCCTAGCACCAAATTTCATGTGAACCTAATCAGCTGGCTGGTAATTATAAAGTCAGTATCATCACAGATCTACAGCACATAAATGAAAACCCATCATCCACTTTCAGCCTCTTCTCAGTTTTTTGCTGTCTGTTTGTCCAACAGTGGCCTCCAGCTCTGCTGAGCACGACCTCCACTCCAACTGGGTGATGAAGGTTCCTCGAGACCCAGATGATTCCAAACAGGGAGCGGTTCACAACTGTGCCAATCAAAGTGCCCCAAAGACGAAAGCCCAGAACGGGTCCACGTGCAGCAGACTGCGACTTCAGAGGAACCCAATCCACCTGCCTAAAGTGGTGGAGAGTGCGTTCCAGACCCTGCGCTTCAAGCCCAAATTAAAAAAGAAATGAAGCCTGATGGACATTTGAAACTAGCAGCACTGCCATAACGATGAAAGACCTCAGCTTAATCTGTTTAATCAATTGATGACCAATGGCATTACATTTAACGGAAGAAAATAACATGAAAAGATTGAGAGTAATGATAAATATACAAATGTTTTTAACAAACATTAACATTTAATCATCTTTATTGAACTGTGAAAATCAGCCACCGTAAACAAAACTCAAGACCCTGAAAACTGAAGTCACAAGAGTTTAACTAGGTTTTTTCTTTTTAAATGCAGTGACATCTCAGTGCCTACATTAAAAAAAAGCCTTTTCAGTAGCATGTTGCTTGCTTTCGTGATATCAGTTAGACTGTACATGAGTGTAATATACAAAGGGATTTTAACTTGGTTGGTTTGTGAGATGGTCTTAATTTAATTAAAATGTTTTTTTTAAGAATTGTCAGTTCCTCCTGACATCTTAAGATTACTTTGACCGACCTGTTCATAGAATTTCTTTATAGATGCCTTTTGAACTAAAGTAAATAAGAGAAGCATTCAATATTGTTACAGATATGAAATTTTGGCTGATTATAGTGTGAAGTTCAGACCTGAGTGTCTGCATTCCTTCCAGGTATCAAAGCCAACTAGAAAATGAAACAATGGCTCCTTTCAAACTCAAAGTCAAAGACAGCAGAAGGAATGTCTGTTTCGTTCAAGAGCGGCGCTCAACAAGGCAAAGTCCAAGGCCTGAGCTGTCTGAATAGCTCCGAACCAGGCAAGTTTTGTAGCAAATACTGTTGCTAAAGCTGAAAGAGTCTTGAACTTCCTAAGTATATAGAGTTAAAAAGACATGTATTGTAACCAGAAACTATGATTTATCTGGTTTTAATTGCTCAGGTTTTAGGGCACCCGTGTTTAGTATTTAGGGGCAGCAGTGGCTCAAGTGGTAGAGCAGGTCGTCAAATGACCAGAGGGTAGGCAGTTTGAATCCTGCCCCCCACTGGTGTATGAACAATCAGTGGTGGTCAGAGAGCCCGTTGGCGTGGACTCACTGCCCCAGGGTAGCTATGGCTACTCAAGTCACTTACCATCACCAAGTATGAATGTGGAGTGAAAGAACAATTGGTTCCAATGTAAATGTAAAATGTCTTTGAGTGTCTTGAAAAGCGCTATATAAGATTGATGCAACATTATTTATGATGCAATAGAACAAAATTTGTCTAATTAAGTACTTACAGGACTGAGAAAACAGAAAGCGCAGATACCCCAGTGGGATAAAGGATGAAATAGACTAGAATTTTAGAGCTAGAAAAATTGTATTATAATATTCTTGGTTTTATCTTGTTCCCGCCAAACAATCTTAAATTGAAATAATGTCCAGCACATTTCTCATTCTTTTTTTTATTATTTTAATTAGAAACATTTTGTTTATAAATCACAAATCACACAATATTCATTTCTTTACTGCTTTGACCTTAGGGCTGAAGAAGGATGACATTGTCTTCATGCCACTCTTGTCTACCTTTGCCAGAGTTTTCTGAGCAGCTGTCATCTTCTTTGGTGGCTGAAATAAGTGGAAAGGCAAAAACAAAACAAAAAAAAAAATCAATAAAACTTGATGACCTTGTGCAGAGACAGCAAAGAATTCATTATCTATAATGGTGTTCAATTCGATATGAGAAAACCATGTTTCCACAAGGTAAGCCCCACTGGCACATGTCTATAATCTATCACACAAAGCATAAAGAAAGCTGTCGGCAACAGAGAAAATGACTTAAAAGATTTAAAAGAAAAACAAGAACAGTAGACTGCTCTGGCCACAACTGATCCAAATAACATCCAAAGCCTCCAAGTGATCTAATAATGTTTTCATCTGTTCAGGCAGACTGCTCCAAATGCACTCACTTTCCGCACAAAGTCTGCACTGTTGAATTTGGTGTAGTCTTCTCCTGCCTCCACCGGCTTGTCTGAAAGTTTCCGCTTCTGCCAAATGAGGAAGAGATGCTTTTCATGACATAGAGCACCACAGGAATACCACTACCATCTCTACTGACCTCAAACTAGAGCCCTTTAAACCAGTTACACCAAATAAGCAGTGACTGAGGAGAACTGCTCCTCAAAAGCATGCGACAATGTTAGAGTGAGGAGAAAGAAAACATGGAAAGAGCACAGCAGCAGCAGCGGCATGCAGAATTGAGAAAATGTTCCATACCGATTTTATTCATGGAGCTAACGTACCTTGGAAGGAGGCTCCGTCTCTTTTGGGCTTGTGAGCTCAGGTAACCTGAATAGGGCAGTTAAGAAGCATGTTTTGTCTAAAATGTAATGTAACTTTAACCAGTAATAATGTTCATTTTGATTAAGTTACCCCAGGTGTTTGAGGAGGGCTTTGCTCAGGTCCTCACTGATGTACTCTGATATCAGACCATGGGCATAGCGTAGATAATCCTCTGTATCATAGAGAAATGAGAAAGAAGGTGATAACCACCATAAACCTAATTATTTACATACTTTTTCTATTTAAATCAAACATGTATGAGGAAAAGTCTTCTTGAGTAACCCAGCACATACACCACTACTGCCATCTACTGGTCAACATCCATATCTGCAGCAAAGATTAGGCTTCACATGCTGGGAAAAAATTAGATTAGAATCAAATTATGTTTATCTTGAAAAAAAACGTCTTCTGAAGTATGGTTACCCTCATCTGACTCGGACTTGACCCTGACATATGTTGCAGATTTTACTCCTTCTCCCACAGAGATATTTTTCTTCTTCAGGGCAACAACCGTCCTCTCCACCTACAAAAGAATATACAAAGAGGAATTTTCACAATTTTGCTGATATATTTTGGGTTGTATTGCAGCTTAAGTTTACTGTATTAACCTTTTTCTTTAACCAGTTCATAGTCCGCTCTTCACTGTATCGATGAAACTTCAGGCTTCCCACCTCTGCCAGTATGAAACACAACATTTAAGCCAAACATGAAGCTTAACCTTGTAACTGAGTCAAACAAACAAACAAACAAACTTACTTCACCTTTTTCATCTGCAATGTGGTGCAAGGAGGCAAGGGAACGTGTGCAGCTGAGAAGCCTTGAACAAGCTGGGAATTCTTCATCCATAACAACTTGAGCCACAGGCTGGAACTTCTCCTGAGCAGCATTAATATGAAGAAAAGATAATAGATTGAATGCATTACATGTTTCATAGATAATGCTTCTTTCAGCCTCTGACTTTTGTACTGTAGTAACTATGGTAACAACTGTTTTTGCTGTTCATTTTCATTAAGAAAAATCAAATATTTAGAAATTGATTACCTATCTGACAAATGAATATCTCAAAAGTCGAATCTTTATGTCCAGCCCTATTTGTCCTTCATTACAAAACATTAAGTTGTCAACACCATGGCTGAGCATTTCAACCTAGGACCCCCAACATACCAACAGCCGTAAAAAAAACATGGATTCTGCAGAATAGGGTTTCATGATAACAAACACAAGGGGCAAATAAGGAGTGGACTGTAATATTCTAGAATACATTTCTTGCATTGCACCTGAATGCAACTCAGATTAACCCAATAAAGCCAAACGTATCATATGTGATACATACAGTTTCTGAAACATTTTGCATCTATGTCATTTTACATCACTTTATCGTAAAAACCTTTCTCAAAACCCTGCTGTACACAATATGGGGTACCTGATACCAGTAGGCAGAAGACAACACAACAACATTTTTGACATTATCACATGATAATAAATGGTGAATACTGAAAAATAATTTTTGTTAATTATTTTGTCATATTGTGTTAAAAGGTATGGCGGAGGATGTTTCACTTCCGGGTGGATCATCAAGACGATTGGTCCTCCTAATTGTCAATCATTCTG
>JAPMNP010724415.1:0-16066 GCA_029874935.1 Atherina boyeri
AACAATAGCCAATAGAAAACGACCCCTGGTCATGCAATATTGGTCATTGGTACATCAATCAACCTCTCTCATTTTTTATTAATAGGGGGAGGCTTTTCATAGTAGGATAGGTGGGGGAGGAGGCGGTCTCATGTGCATGCATAATTTGAAAATTGTTCTATCTGTCGCAGACCTGGAAAATCCTCTGTACCACCTTTGAAGGAAAAGTACAGTGTTTTTTTTTTTTACTTGGACCTTATTTATAGCATGAAATATGTTGAAAAACTCACCCTGACAATTTTGGAGATACTTGAAGCCATTCGAGAGATATTTGGATCCATCGCGCTGGCATACATATCCTTCTTCTTCTGTGGTTTCAGGAAAATGTAAGGAATCTTACTAAAGTTTCAGGAAACCACAGAAGAAGAAGGATTTTACTAAAGCTTTTAAAAAGCTCGGATGACAACAAAGCCATTGTGAAGGCACAGTTGGATAGTGAGACTGCACACAGACTAAACACTGGGGAAATTTAGGAGTTTTATGGCAGATAATGTCTTATTTAGAGGCTGAAATGACATTGCCCCGACAAACCTCCATTGAATGGATATATACGCCAGCGTGATGGATCTAAATATCTCCTGATAGACTTCAAGTAACTCCAAAATTGTCCGGGTGAGTTTATCAATGTACTTCATGCTATAAATAAGGTCCAAGTTAAAAAAAACAACTTTTTCTTTCTTTTTTTTTTGTTTGAAACCCAAACAAGAGAGCGCTGGTATGCAGACAATATTCATCAAATGTCATAATGATCTGCTCAAACTGAGACTGAGAAAAAGGTTATCAAATGTAAATGAGACCTTTAAAAAGAAGGGGGTCTGGAATTCAAAGAATAATGAACAGATTATTACAAGTAAAATGGCCATCTGATGTTAAAGCAAAGCCAAATTTGTTAAAGCCAACAATAATAATATTTTTTCCTCAGCAGTTGCTTACGTGCTTACATTGCCTTTCATTCACTGTTGCTCAAACACTTTCTTCATGCTGCATTCACCTGCACTTGGGCATCAGCAGTTTAAACTAGATATTTGTTAGAATTTGATTATCTGTACTTGTGGTGGCCTACGTCCATCCAGGCCACCCCTTTGACCCTGACTTTGCTAAGACTGAAAATATGTTCATTAGAAAAACAAAAACAAATCAGCAGCTCCTCAGATCAGAGTCTACATAATGTTTTTCTACCAGGTTGGCAGACACATGTCAGCATCAGCTGTTGGGAGGAGACTGTGCAAACTAGAATCACCAGGTATGGACATTAGATCAGTGGGAAGCTGGACCTGAGATGCAGGAATGTGACTCATGGAGAATTGTAAGCCCACTTAACCAGCAGCTTTTTACAGCATTTTTCTGCAGGAACGAACCATCCCACCTGATTTGGACTTCTTTTTTGGACCACCATTTATATTGAAATGACCCAAAGCACCTCCAGGGTTAGGACGGGAAAAATGATCTCCTATGAGATTTGGAAAAGCATGGCAGGTGATACATAAACGTAAAGCACAAAATAAAGATGTTTGGAAATTTGGAGCATCAATGACAGTTGCAGCCTGAAAGTTTTATTCCATCAGCCAAGCTGTTTCTTCTGCAGAGCATAATTTCTACACATGGATGACCCAGTCTTCCCAGTCAAAAGGGTAGAATGTGGGAACAGCTCTGATGGAGGAATCATGTCTCATAGTTTTGTCACAGTGTTCTTTCTTTCTTTCTTTCTTTCTTTCTTTCTTTCTTTCTTTCTTTCTTATACTACTAAATTTCCTGTCATTTCAAAGTTTTGATATCTCTTTTCTTCATTTTAACTTTATCTATTTCTAAAGGGACAGTGGGACAGTAATATTGACTTTATTAATCCCAATTGGGTCATTATCCTCTGCATTTGACCCACCTCTATATTCACCAGAGAGGATATTCAATAAATATTACCGCAATAGTACCGCAATGACCAGGATGTTGATTAAAATGTTATGCTGCAAAGTGTTTAACATTATCTGATGAGTTATGTTTCTAAAACTGAGCAAAGCCCACATGCTGATGATTTTGCACACCATTATATTTCACAGAATTTTAAAATGCTTAATGAATTGCACAATCCTCTATTGCACTTGTTCAAAACAAGTATAACTACAAACAAAACAAACAAAAGGGAAACGGTGGAAAACCACGTGAGCAAGCCAAATTGTTGGAACAGTTTTGACTGATTTTATATGTTTAACAAATGAGCTGATGGTGGGCAGATCATGTATAATAGTTGTATTCCAAGTTTAATAAGATAAGATAAAATAAGAAAAGACTTTATTGATCCCATAATGGGGAAACGTACATGCCACAACAGCTAAAGTATGACAGTGGAGGAAAGAAAGAGGATATGACATGCATAAAGAGCAATAACAAAAACAATACCAAGTAACTATTTCCATATCTAACAATGAAGTAAAAAAATAAAAGAAAAACATTTCCTGTCCAAAAGGTGTGTCTATAAGATGGAACCAGACCATAACCCGTGGAACTTGTCCTGGTTGACCTGTTTGGATTTTCCATAAATCCATAGATTCCTGTTGTGGAGCAGGGGCTGGTCCATGGAACATCTTAAACACCAAGATAGAGTCTGAATATCTAATCCTATTTTCCAGATCTATAAATCATGCTCTTTTTAAGATCCTATTGAATTTTTTTGGGGATGTTCATCAAGTATTTTTAGTTCTCTTTTATTTGCTTTTTCAACCAGTCTTGCATGCCAGCTTCTCATACAGTACCTCCTAAATAGATCGATCACTGCACTGAAATACAGCTAAGCGGATTCTAGTGATAAATCATCTATAATGTATCTACAGATATATCAAATTAAATTCTGTCCTCAGTTTTCTTTACTTGCTGCTTAAAGCAGAGTTTTGAGTCAGTAACAACATTTAAATCACTGAACCAGCCTTCTTCAACATCATCACAGTGGGATCCCCATCTTGACAGATTTTGATGCATCAAGTAGCAGTTAGTTTTGCGTCATTGCAGATGACAGAAATTGTTTGAGAAAATGATCAAAACAAAGAAAAAGGTTTGTCCACATATCTTCATCTGGCAGCTAGAAATCAGGCCAACAAGTTCCCGTCTGCTGCTGCACACACATCCGATGATATGACGGCTGCATTGTTTCACCTAACTTTCATTTCACATTACGCAACGATGTTGCATTATCTTGGAAGTCACATTTGTGTTTTTTTTTTTTTTTTAAAAGAAGCCACATCTTCTTCGAGACAGTGTGTGTGCATGTGAGCGCCAGTGTGTGGAGGCCACAGATTTCCTGTTGATGCCAGGCTGTCAAGCATGCCTCCAGCTGGGGTCAGAGGTCAGAGGATGTGTGTCTCTATCGTTTCCCACTCCCCCTCCACACTAAAATATACAGAACGCCAAGCCACACTCATGCGTTGAAGCTGCTTTTTTTTGCAAGTCACAATGTGTGACAGCAACGTCACATTTAACCCCTGCACTCTGGAAACCACCCGCTGACAGTATGGTGTGTGTTTGGATTAGTGTGTTGACTGTCGAGGCCCCAGTTTATCTAGTCCTCGAGGGCAGGAAGTGTGTCTATACAAGAGCACGAGTCCCATATTTGTTTTTAGGAAGCCTGAGGTGCTTACGCGTGCCTCTCGTTTTGTATCCTAATAGACGCTTCCATCACACACATGCTCATAATGTAGAATTACACCACAGACACTAAATCTACTGGGTGGTTGGCAGGGTACCGTCTACCGTCTGAGGCAGGATGCTGTTTGGAAAAGGAAACACTTTTTGCATCAACCCTCTGTGTGTTTGTGTGTTACTGATAACACTGTGACTTGCCGCCATTCCATGAAGACGCGAACACAAATCAATCAAATTTTATTTATAAAGCACATTCAAAACAACCACAGTTGACCAAAGTGCTGTTCATGACAGTGCACAATAACAATAATGACCAAAGGCAGACAAATGTATAAAAAAAAGAAAACACACAAAATAATACCTAATAAAATTAGTTAAATGAAGTGCAGTGATTTTAGAAATGTGTTTACCTGAGCTACCCTGAGCTGTGTTTTAAAACTATTAATAGAGAAGGAGCATTTAAGGGGCAGGGCAGAGTCCAGAGTTTACCCCAAAGCTCTGACATCAGTTTCAGAGAACAACGAGCACAGTGACAGTAGATGGCAGTGGTCTGTGCAGCCATTAAATGTATTGCACCCTCTTCTTCTTTTTCCTTTCACTGGTTGCCCTTTAACTATAGTGCTGAAGACCGCCCGCATGGTTTCCAGCAGTACTGATCTTTTTCCTGCGTCGAGCTCCACAGAAGCCCTGAAGACAGACCAAATTCCACATATAATGGACAGATACAGAGTTTAGAATAGAGTTTAGTCTTTAGCATAGAGCCTTTAATAGGTCTTAACTTTGATTGGGGAACAGCTGAAGGCAGTTTTTCAGGTGAGCTATGAAGTCTGGAGTACTCAGGTCCTCCTCTACAACCCTAGTCACAAGTGACATTCCAGAGGGATCAATTGTGGGGCCAGTTTCATTTTTACTCTATGCTCCCTTTGGGCTACATCTTGCACAAGTACAGTATCTCAGTCCAGCTCTATGCAGATGATACACAAATACATCTGACTTTAAATCCGAAAGACTCCACAATTATCCAGCTAATTTTGGTACCAGTTCGAAGTTTGGGAGCAGAGTTCTGAACCAGCTGCAGACAGGATAAAAGAGGATGAATGATACCAAAGTACAGACTCTCACAGTAATACAACCTTGAAGTGACTAAGGCTGGAATTACCATCATCAAGTTGTTACTAGAAAGAAAATATTTAATCAAATATCACTCCCAGATTCTTAGCGTGGGTCTGGAATTAAATGATAATAGCTCTAACTAAGGCAACTGATTCTTCAAGAATTAAGGGCAGATAGATTTTTGCATCATCTGCATAGTAATTCAATGAGATAGTGAGAAGATATAGCCAAAGGGAAGCAGATAGAGTGAGAATAAAACTGGCCCTAGAATTGATCCCTGAGGAACCCCACCCATGTAACTGCAGAGGAGGACAAATCTCAGGTGTTAACAGAGAAAGTCCGGTCAGTTAAATATGAGGTAAACCAAAGTGGGTCTGTTCCCTGAATACCAACCTGAGCTCTAATACGATTTAGATGTATATGATGGTCAGTTTTATCAATATATCACCGAGAACATAGTGAGGAAGAATTACTGCAAAACAAAAGGAAAAGAAAATCAAACCGTTTGTTTTTCTTTTGACTCAAATATGTTTACTTCCCCTGATGAAGACAGAGGTTTAATCCCCCAGGCACACATTAACACACAAATATTTGTAAAACAAAAGACACATATCCTCTGCATGTGACATCCATGTCGAGACAGGCTGAGCTGCATATCCTCCCCATGATCCCGAGCCAGAGAGGCAACATCCTCTGGCAGCAGTGAGGGGAAGCTGGCTTCACTGAGACTCTGCGCCCTCCAACAGGTAACACCCCTGCCATAGAGCTCAACTTCACAGCTGGAAAATACTCAATCTCTGCTTTCTGCTTGGCCGGAGGCTACAGTTTTCTGACAGGTTAGAAGATCCCATCCAAAGACACGGCTACCCACATGTAGAGGACAAATGTGTGATTCTTTCATTCTTTTCTCACAAGAGTGATTAATTTTTTGCTTTCCAGGCATCTCTTGGGATGGTCTTCTAGGCACATTATCTTTCTGTCTGGCCCAAGGATTCGCCGACACACTTGAGGGAAAGAAAAAAGTTTTACTTAACTTTGACACGGAAATTAGAAGAAGCAAGCACAACCCCAAACAGGATCGTATTCATCAGCAGGAATACAGAAGAAAAGGAATAATGATGGAACTGAGGATCCAGCTGATCCCGACAGGGGAAATCATCCTTTCCCCGGGAAAGAATGGAGAAAACTACTGCCATGGCTGCAAGGTCAGTTCAGACACAGCTGAGGCCAGATCTGGGGCCAGATTTTTTTTAATGCTTGTTCTTCATGTTAGTGGGTTTTATGCCAATAATTACAGCTGAAGTTACAGAAGTTCTCCTGCAGAGTTTAAGCTAGTTTATGGATGAGTGATGAATCTCAGTAATTCTTGGACTTGTAGCAGAGCGAAAATGCTGGCAAAACATCATCAGAGCAAAAGAAATCTACATTTAAAGAATTCACAGTTTATAAAAATTGCACATTAGGTTCAATCTACTTATCTGACCAAAAATACACACAAAGTAGGAGATAATTAAACTTTCATTTCAATTTGCAAATGCGTAACCCAACTTCCTGATTAACTGATGACTGAGGATAACTTCATGTCAAAGCAGGATGTTCTCATTGCTGCTATATCTGAGGTTGATGACATACACAAATGCAAAACATCCGCCTTAGAACTCCAGTTTTATTTTAGTCCCACATAATGTACATAAACTATGACACAGTGAGTGAATATTAAAGTTGGAAAAGCAGCTGTAGCAAAAGCAGAGAGGCTGTTCTCTGCACCACCTGCAACTCCAGGACCGATTTCAGCTGCACATTAACGCTGCTGGAATTCATATTTGTTGTAGCTTCGGGTGATGGACAATCAGAGTCTCATGAGTCTGCAGTTATTCTGCAGCTTTGCTCTGATTGATGCGATTTTCTGGAAGCTGAGTCCAGCCATTGTTTGAAACACCAGTTGTATATGACATGCTCAACTAAGTGAAGCATGAAGCAAAGAAAGCCAAAAAATTTGAACTCTAAATAATTGCTTAGGCTACTTTTTCTTTTTTTTCCATCAACTTTTAAAAAAGATGCTGCCAATAGATTCCCTTTTACACAAAGGTTCTCCTTGTTAGAGCTGCTAACCCAGGCGGAATTAGAAGAGTTTGTCTCCATCTATGTGTGATTGTGTGAGACCAGTTAACAGTACAAAAGTCTTGTATGTTAAAGCCGTCATGTTCAGGCCTCAGGAGCCGGTCCTTAATATAGCTCAGCTTCTGCTTGATTCTTTCGGTTTTCAACTCTCTTCCTACTGAGTTTTAAAAAAGGACTCTTTGCTGGTATCTGCGTCTCATGAGCTGCCCGTGCTTCACTCAGTGTGAGAGTGACCTCAGTTGTCCGNGGTCGACATGATGACATTGTGTCCCGTGTACAGTGCTTTTGGGTGACTTAATGCTGCCACAATAATGAAACTCAGCTTCAGATCTGAGCAGCTTGGAGCTCTCCATCTTTATCTAAAGTTAAGATCACTTGAACGCATTTTGGCCTTCAGTCTGAGTGGTGTTTCTGCAGAAATGAGGCATCTGTTGCTCTGAACTTTAGACATGTTGCACACTGTATGTCATGTAGGAGGGTGGTAACAAAGACAGCTGCTGTCTAATATCTGTATGTACAGCATCTGAGGAATGAAGGGAGTGAGCTTTTTAAACGCAGTCCTCCCGCGGTATAAGGCACCATTTGGTACAGTTACAGCGCGGTCCGATGGGAATTGGAGTTGAAGGAATGTGACATGGTGAATGTGCCCGCTGCGCCTGGTTACCGATGATTGGAGAGGCGTGGAATGTACTGTAGCCTGGACGAGAGGAAACGACAAAGACATTCCTGTACACAGCTTCATTTGTTCCCCTTCCCACATTCCTCCAGGGTCACATCACCCTGCCTCTTTGGATGTGTGTGAAAGGTGTGTGTCAAGGTCTCTGACCCTGTAACTTCTGCCATTTGGCAGCAGGAACATTTTCCCATTTCTTCTGATTATTCCAGTTTCCAAACATGAATTTAGCACGTTTTATTAAACAGTTTTGTTCTTGATTATATTTGTCAAGTTAAATCTTAAATCAGCTTGTAAGTGCTGGCTCCTTGGGAGGAAGGCTGGGGTCTGGAGGTGGAGAGTGAGTGTCAGGACCAGCCTTTCCGTCAACCAAAGTCTGACTGTCTAACATGGCCTTGTCAACAGGATACAACCTGTATGTGAATGTGAGTGTGAGTGTGAATGCTGCAGGTTCCTGTTTTCTGAATGGATCGCTCCCTCCTCTGGCTGAGCAGCTGTATTACAGTCTGAGGTCGCCTCCCTAGAACCAGAACATGTTATGGAATTGCAAGGAAATCTGAGAGGAGACACAAGGTCTGATACGACTGTGTCATCATGTGAGGAACCATCATCATCATCATGAAGACTGTGAACTCAGAGTGGACCAGAGGTGGAGCTAGAAGGATGGCCTGGGTGGCACTGGCCACCTCTGAAATTTGATTTGACACCCTAGGTGCTACCTCAGTTGATTGTCAGGAAGTTAATTTCAAAGTAGTTTCCTATTAAACATCCTTTAAAAATATTGATATTTAGAAGCACATTTCTGAAAGAGATTTGGTCTCTGTCCAAGTATATCCATTAATGTTATGTAAGGACATTAACCTGATGTTAGTGAAACGCTACGTAGCAGTGCCAAAGTTATATGCTCGCACTAGATTAGTTTTAAAGGGGGAGTAAGATGCAAAATTGAATTTTTTTTAAAGCTTTTTTAATCATGTTATGTAATTTTTTCACCAAAAACATGTCCCAAGGGTTGCTTTGACTCATTCTTGCCTATTTGATAAATCCCTGAATCTCCTGAAAATAAACTATAAAGATGCTCGAAGAGTACCTCAGTATCCACGTAACTTAGCTCTGACTAAATTAGAGCTACATGATCTACTTTAAACAGAAGGTTAGCAAGGCTGCTAGTTGATTGTAAAGTAGCAACAGGATGAAAATGTGGAGAAATATATCCTGTAACCAGTCTGTTTTTGTTCATAAGAGGGAAGAAAACGGGAGATATTCTGACTTTTCTTTTTTTGAAAAAAATGTTTTATCCCACATTTTTCCCCCCATTTTTTCCACCCTGTGCTCCTACCTATGTATAGTCCTGGGCATTGCTCTCCCTCCATACCGACCCCGGGAGGGCCCCGCACTGAAGCTCAAGCCGCCTTCTGACTTTTAAAGAGAGATGCATATTGGGCCAGGTCAGATCCCAGAGCTAGGGTCAACAGCTTCGACAGCTCCCAACACGGAACTAGCCAGACAAGTTTGTGTTCAGATACAAGAATCCAGATAACCACTGCCATCACCAGGCAGAACCGTTGGGGGAGAGGCCATTGGTCCCCCTACAACCACATACTGCACCCCAAAAGGACCACCTGTTAAACACTTAAGCCCTGTTTCCACCAACATGTTGGGCTCAGTATGGGATGGTTTGGTATGCTTTCTTTTCATTTGTTTTCTAAGGGAAAAACTGGGAAAGGTGCCAGAATATCTGATCAGAGCCTTCCATTTTTTTGGTATCCTTCCATTTGGCCCTAATCTTACCAATCCAACTCTTATGGGTGGAGTTTGACACGTGAAATCCCTTGATTGGTTGACAATATCGTCACTTCCCATGCGACCCTTCAATAACAACAACGTGGTAACAGTTCCATTCCATGTTTAAATATAGTTTTGAATTTTTTTGTTGTTTGAAGTCACATGCCAAGAAGAAAGAACACAAACAGCAGGATGCCCTCCGTTGTCCTCCTTTGTTTCTGTGTTACACTCTTCTTCTTTATAAGTCAAGGAACTGTACTGTAGGTGTTGCATAGGTGAGACATTACACTAATAGATTCCCCTGTTGCTACCTGGCTGATCCACTGTCTACCAAGTTAGGTTACAGTTGGCTGTGGAAATGCAACAGAGATCAGGTTTAACTAAACCAAACCACACTAAATCATCCCATCCTGAGCCAGACCCCTTTAGTGGAAACAGGGCTGTATTAAACTTTTTCTATAGACCTTTTTGAACGTTGCAAATCTTCACACCAAGTGATTCAGATTATTAGTGTAAAAATGTTTTACTTTTCACGTGTATCTAATATGACCACAGTTCGCACAATAATTTCCTCTTTTAGTTGCCCAATCCCCCNCCTCACCCTTTTCTGGCCCACCCAGGCCACCCCTATAAGAGTCAAGCTCCGCCACTGGAGTTGACGTCGTGAATGAAAAAATTCAGATTATCTTATATCTAAATTAACATTTATAACATACCATAAAACGTTTTAGCACAGCACAGTCGGGAGCACAGATTAAACACATGAGTTGTTGGTTTGAGGGGGTAAATATGAGGAGGGGTCCTCCTGGAGCCCTGCAGCTGCACCTGCAGGGCAGCAGATGGCGGAAGAGTTCCGTCTGCCTGATGATGGGGCTGCTGAGGGGCAGATCCACGCAGGCAGCAGCCTGTCACGCCACGAGGATCATTTTCAGCAGAAACAATCTGCCGACACCCACGTTTTTTTGTTTTTTTTTTTTCCCAAAGAAAGAAGACTAAGAACTCCTTTATTTCTGTCTTCATCATCCACAGACAAAAACTCATATTTCTCCTCCAACAAGTTTATTTTCTTTTTTAAATTGTTTATCTTCTCGCAAAGCTCTGTCACTTTGCTGACATTTGCTGTATGGATCCGGTCTCGTTTCGTAGTTATAGTATAGAGCAGCTTTTACTGAGCTGTGACTGAATGACGACATGGCGCGAGGCTCCTGTACCATAAATAAACTCGCCGCGCTCGTGCTGGACTGTGGGATGGGTTTTTGGTGAACTTCCTGGTATTACAGGGTGTGCTGCCCTTCAATGACAGAAAAGGAAAGGGGAAATTAGCACACCACTCCCATAGCGGGTTCAGGGGAACCGAGTCTCACCAGAGCTGCGTCCAGATCGCTTTGCGTCGGATCAGCAGCGTCAGGTTTCATCCAATGATCGCAGTTTGACGAGTTTTACCTGCGGCTGAACAGCTGGAGACGGTCCAGAGCTGAGGCAGCAGTGTGGGAGAAGCCACAGCTGTAGGAGAAGCCACGGTGGACCGCTAGGAGGGTGGGAGGGGATCGGGACGAGGCCAGCTGACAGAGTCGAGCCGAGCTGAGCAGAGCGACCTGGACCGAGCTGAACGCAGATCTCCGTCCGGACGCACAGCGCGCGCTGCGTTTCTCTCTCCGGCTTTTTCCAGGTATGTTTTTTTCTATTTTGTCAGAACCCAACTCTCGTTTCTGCTAGTTATTGCGGTTTATAATCCACTTACTGGATTATAAACTTCTATTTGGATACTTTAAATGAAAGATGGTCGGGTTTTGGACACATTCTGCTCAGTTATCTGAGACTCAGCAGGTTTGGAGAAAACTTTGGTGGGTTTGAGGCCACAACATGAAATCCTCCAGGTTAATCTAGCTGCTTGTACAACTAATTACATGTTTTCCCTGAAAGTTCGTATTCAGCATTAGGCAGACGGTGTGAACCTCCAGGTAAACACTGTCTGAACTGACCTCATCCCATCTCTGGTTGGGTTTCTCACACTGTGGAAGACTTTGTTGGACGTTGGAGGTTTCTGACCAGACCTCAGCTGTTTGGACACAAATTGGCTGCCCTCCACCAAGCAGTCGCTCCACCTGTTAGTGTTTGTGTGTGCTCTGTAAACATGAAAAGCACCTGTCTGTTTTTTATTTATTTATTTTTATCTTAACCTGTTAATGTCTGTAGCTGTTAAAAAGCAACAGATTTGATCTCGGAGTTCATCAGGCTGCTGGAAAAAGCAAGTTTTCCAACAAGCCGATGATCTTTGTCCTGATGAGTGAGCCAGATCTGAGCTGTTGTTGAAGGTAACTCGGAGGTCAGGACCTCCCAGTGTTCAGACCGCCTGCAGCTGCTCTAAGTTTGATTTAAGCTCCTTTAACCGACAGCTTGTCATTGAAGGTGATTGGCTTTGAATCAGAACCGACGGCGGTGCTGCGTTCACTTGCACAGCTTGTTCATGTGTCATGTGAAGAGCTTCGCTGCTTGATTATTGCAGAATGTTCTCAGACTAAACATGCATCAGTGTGCTGTGGTCAATACATTTTTCCAAAGCCCTCCCCAGTTATATTGGGCTGACATTCGTTCAGCTGCAGCTTCCACTGGATCCATGTGTTGGAAATACTTCAAAGAAGTTTTTAAGGCTCAGCGTGGGTTCTGAACCTTTGTGATATTTCTGGTTGGTAGCAGAGAGAGCAGCAGAAAAGAGTTCTGGTTCTTGTTTCTTGACGGATGAGCATTTTTCTCTTTGCCTCTGCTTACATAAGTGCCAACACAACACAATGTGAGTGTTATGAAATGGTTGTGTGTTTATTTAAGACGATTAAGACGATTATAGATGATAAAACAAAGGCCGGTGAGATTATCTTGCCCTCATTGTCTTTTCACTCACGGATTCTGTCAGGCTGCTATTCCACTGTTAAATCTTCCTCTGCTCCACATGGAGACAATAGATTCGTGACAGTTTTATGGTAAAGCCAAAATGTTTTGTGGACCCCCGAATGACCTGAATCTGGATGAAGACCTCCTGAGAAGTGTAATGGGCAGCTGTGGGAGCAGCTGTCAGCAGGGTGAAGGTTTCCCAAGTCATGTTGTCCCAGCTGCATGTCAGGTGGATCCTGGGAGGAACTCCATAGGACACACCTGACTGATGTTGGCCAGGAAACACACTTACCGGTCGGTTCATGACGGAAATGTTCGGGGAGGGGGGTTACTGACCTTTTGATGTGAACCTGTGAATGTCAGCTCGCAGCATGGCTGTTAGAGACACCGCTGTCATGCTGAGGGAAGTTTACACTTCACACATATGATAGAAGCCAAGCTGGAGCAGTGCAGGTAGAAGCAGCTCGGTTAGTTACAGACAAGTTTGTCGTTTTTCTACTCACCTTTTCTTTCTCTCTGATGAACATCAGGTCCAAAGCTGCAGACAGCAGTTGGTTAGCAGGGATGAGAATCTTACAACAACTCAAGATTCGATTTGATTCCCATTCTTAGGGTGACAATTCGATTCAGAATCCATTCTCGATTCAAACGGATTTCGATTCACAATCTGTACTCTTAGTAAAAAAAAAAAAAGGTGCCAGTCGGGCTGGGGACGAAACGCTGAAACGCTTTTCTCCCAATTCGATTCTTTTATGTTTTTTTTTTTAAAGTGCTGATTCGATTTAAATTGTGATTCTTCAATATTGCCTTTTTTTAATTAACTTTTTTAACACCAGACCATGTGAAAATGTTGAATGATGACGATGTTTACAGACGATATCAGGAGCCATATTTCCTGCACATCTCATGTAATTAGTTTTTAAGATTTATTCAGCAGCAATATATTTGAATCAGCAAATTGAACTTATACGCTCTTATCAAAAGCCTGGACTGCAGATAAAAGAGGTATAAAAACAGTATTGAAAAGAGATTTAATTTTCTGAATGATATACTTCCCACATATGAAACCTTTTTAACCGAATGAATAAAAAGGATAAACTTTCTGAAGTAAACTGCTACATACTTTAATATACTTGAAAAATATATTATGTGTGTAAAAAAATCTTATGTGAATCAATTTTTTTTCCCCACCCCCAACTGGTTAGTGTCTGTTTCTCCTGCCTCGGGAAGCCTCTGATTCTCCAAACTGCTGCAGAAGACCTTGACCAATCATAATTACTTCACATAAAGAGCAACTAAATTAAATTGTCCCTTTTTAAAGTAGACATGTCTGGTTTAAAACCCGGCATCTGGGACTGCTCTGATAGCATGAAACACAGCTATGGCATTAGATCGAACAGAACCAGGCTGATAAGGTCAGAATCTAACCGCAGGTTAAAGTGAAATCGGTGGACTCTGGACTCATGGCTGGGCTGAGCCGTGTCATTTAGGATATCTGATCTTAAAGGCTTTAAATCAGACTTTTCTGCATCTTTAGCTCCGAATCTGTTTTCTCTTCAGAATTTGATACGTAACATTTTCACACAGTTTGCTGAGCTGTGTGTTATTTTCCACCTCTGGTGACCTACACTGCTAATAACGTGATGATAATCTGACGTCCATAAAGCAATTTGCCATCTCTACTTCCTGTTGGAGAAATGTAAGGAATGGGGAGATAAATCATAGATGAGCTTAACTTCTAATTGAATTAAGTGAGTAAAATGAGGTCCGGTGGGTGACAGTGCTGGTATTTATGGAACATGTGTAAACGATGACTGGGAAACTGAGTCAGGCCTTGGAATTTTTTCATCTTGACTTTGCCAGACGGAGAAATACCAGATAAGGTCCAAACCCTGCATCATACCGTGTTTATTTTAACTGCTGCCGCATCGGTCTGCAGGTTTGATGTGTTTTGCGTGTCAGATGGATGCAAACCTGCAGAAATGTTCCAACAGAATGGAAGTAAGTAACAGAGGCAGAGAGTTGGAATATGACTCTATGAGCTGAGTATGAGGTGCCCCATTTTGGGATATTTTCCCACATCCTGAAGCCAGTCCGGCGGTACAGCGAGCACCGCCTCGCTGGGAATAAATGTCACGACTGACTGCATCCTGCTTCTCCCCACTATTACAGCCTTGACTCGCTGTGGGACTGGAAACCACCCTGGACGTGCGTCAAAATCCACGCCAGCTTCCCTGCCATTTTTGTACACACACCAGAAAAATGGGAAGTCCTCAAGTGACTTGTAGTTTCAAAGATTTAACCGAAGCAGTGAAGTTATGAACACAGAAATTCATTTATCTGCCGTCTGCAGAAGTTTAGTAAACTTGACGAGAGTCTGCGGAGCAGCATTAGATACTTAAGGACAGAAGATGTTTGCACACACCAAGAAGCAGCAATCCTAACATGTAGCATTCAACCATGATGAGGAGAAACTCAGCTAAAAGACTCTACCAAGGATCGGCATCCAAACCAAACACAGTTCAAACCCCAAACAGTTCTATGGGAATCATGTAATGAAACATGGGAACAGTACTGTCCACTTTACAGCTTCTGATCATTTCTCCACTTTAAGTAAACCATAAACACAATGTGTCATATGAAAGCAGAGACTCGCTGATTACAAAGATGTCTGTCTCATCACTGGGGGACAGAAACTCTGGGAGCTAACAGCCACAATCAGAAACCATGTCACTTTTGCTGTTTTGTGATCAAAAGTTTTATTCCAGCTCTACAAAACTCTGCTAATGTGTTCTCCTATAATTCTGCCATTGTTTGTAATTATTCATGAAGGTAAAATGGTAAATGGTTTGCACCTATATCGCTTTCCAGCTGTATTCTTACAGCCCCAAAGTGCTTTACACTGCAGACATTCACACATTCACACACCGGTTGACGGTAGCTGCCATGCACCGGCGCTGGCCTGACCCAACCGGGAGCAACTGGGGGTTCAGTATCTTGCCCAAAGACACTTTGGTGGACACAGGACAAACCAGGGTTCGCACCACAGACCTCCTGGAAAACAGCTTAGAGCGAACGCTCTTACCAACTGAGCCACCTTCCCCCGAAGATCCCTGGATTCTCCTGACTGACCATTGATCGAGGTGTCCATCATCAACATTACCAATGGCTTCCTGAGATATTTACCTGCGTAACACCTGGAACACTGCTCAGCTTCACTGTTTTCCCTTCTACTGCAGCTCAGTTCCTCATCAGACATTACTTTACTCATTCCTAGATAAACTGGGCTGCTATCCTCTGGTTTTCACTGAAAGTAATGTGATGTAATGTGCTTTAGGAGGTGATAATCATTAAAAGGTGATTTTACTGTGACACAGGAACGCGTGTCTTGATTCTGACACTTCTGTAGTAATCTCACACGTCTCAGTTTTCTTTTGAGACCAAGATTATACAAACAGCCCTTGTTGTTGTGAAGATATACTTCATTTATTTTGGGTATGTTATTTAGGAAACAGAAAAAATAGGCCTCGTGAAGAAGAGGTTAAATGTTCTTGAGGATGCAGTTCAAGTCGGCTGAGGTCAGAGCTGCTCATTCATGTGCTGACCAAGTCACTTCATAATCCCTCTCTGTTGTACGCACCTTCCCCTGCACAGTCAGATTAACCCGACGATACAAGATAACTAATCCCACTTCATCTGCTCAGGAGCTGAGTGGGGCTGCAGCTCTTTCTGTGGTACGCTTCGTTTCATCCTGTTCGGACATTTTGGGGTTTTTTATTGACACTTAATCGTCAAAGTTTTTTTTTTTTTTTTTTT
>JAPMNP010724417.1:0-11011 GCA_029874935.1 Atherina boyeri
CGTCTCCATGCTGTGTGTTTGTTCTGGTCAACCACTTGTAGTTTCAAGATGGCCGACTGTCATGGCGCTTCCCTACCGACTGACCCGCCCTATGTGAAAACAAATCTAAAATTCTTCACTTAGGAGGAGTCAGATTATTAGCAGAGGTCATAATACACCAATGATAACACATTTATGAATGTAGACATTGATTTTGGCCAATAAACAACAGAAAATGTAACACAATGTCCCTTTAAATTTGTGTAAAAAAAACTAATACTTGTTGTAACACAAACCTTTCATGTCATGTGCAAGAGCTTTATGTGTGTCAGTGCTGCTGTAGATTTAACATTTATGGCAAGGCAGCGCCCTCTGGTGGCCTGACTGTGCTCTGCCTTATTCCTCACTGTTTTCACTCAACACTTGCTGACAAAAGAGCAGATACGAAGTAACGGTATATTTATTAAACTTGTGAATATGTGTAAAAAAAAAATAAGCTTAACATATATGGACAGTGTTTCAGGAAGGACTGACGGTAGCTATTTTAACGGAAATGAGTGTTTATTTTATGATTCAAGCTCTGTACAATAAGCTTATTTTAATTTCTTAGCTTGTTTGATTGCTTGTCTTCCACGTGCTTTGGCACCTCCTTGCAGGTAAAGGAACTGAAGCTTTAGTTTAATGCCAAAATGAACCAACTACGCTTTGGTCTGTATCTATTTTCGCAGGCTTGTTTTCGTTCCATAAGTCTTCCTGTTTTTGTAGAAAGTAGTTTTTTTTACTTCTGCTTTAGCTTGTGCACTTTGTAGCAGTTCTGGGTCAGTCACTGACTGTTTACATGAAGCCTGTAGTACAAAAAAAACACCTATTACTTGTTTGCTAAGACCTAAATTAACTGAACTGAACTCCATAGCAAATATTTAATGTATGTTTAAAATCCTATTTGGTAACTTCTAAGCTGAATAGAACATTTTACGACCAAACTCTTCTTTAATTAGACTACCCCCTAGTGGTCACTCATATATTGCAGCTTGCAAACGCGTCAATTGCATGAGAACATACAGAAACAATGCTTCAAACAAACACATAATACATAAAGCAGCCATGACAATCACGCATACGTTTAATTAGAAGCAAGTATATTTTCGGCTTTAAGGCCTATTTATGCTCCCCTTTACGTACGTGAATAGGTTATGTCTGTTTCAAACGTCACTGCACTCATACTTTTAACACCGTGGTTTTCGATGGCACTGCATCATTTGCTCAATTAGGGTATGCATCTGCAAGGGACCCGAAAATGGACCAAATCCTGCACGTAGAGGATGCAGGAGGTGGGCTAAATCTGCCGTTTGCGTTGAGCAGTGTTTCTGCAGTCACACCCAAAAGACGTTCATGTTAGAAGAGTAATATTGGAATTTTTAGAATATGAAAAAAGAGAAAAAAAATGTCATCAAACATAATGAAGTCCCAAGAAGCAAGTCCACAACCAGTCCAAAACGGTTCAGACTGTCTTATGGTTGATATACTACACTTCACTTTGATTTAGTAAGATGGTTAAAGGCAGAATCTGTAAGATTTTTATATAGATTTATGTAAAAAATAACTAAAGCCATAATTAGAGAGTTGAAAAACATGTTGTTTATCATTATTCCATATGGGATATTTTAATAAATGACAAAGCTATTGATCCCTTTTAACTTGAGCAGAAAACTTGTATTGCTTTTTTTCCACCAGAAGAGTGAGTATAAGCCAATTCATCTGCACTCTGGGCAGCGTTTCACATGTTTAACCTAACCAGTCTTCACAAGGAAGAGGAAGAGCCGAGCTTGAAAAGAAAGTTGAAACTAATTAACCTTCAAAGCGGTCAATATCACCGCCGGAGTCGGCTTAGGGTAAAAAAAAAAAAAAGTACTTCTAGTCACAGAAGCTCATTACTCCCACCTGTCGTTAGGAATAATCGCCTTGAAATCTTACAAATTCTGCCTTTAAAGACGAAGGTCCTTTACCTTGACAGGCTTTTACTACTTCCTGTAGCCTTCCTAAGAAGGGTCAGGTGACGCTACTGTGACGTGTCTTGCCAGCTGTTATTATTCAGGTTTGCCAGACAGTAGAGGACGACTACGCCTCCTGCTGCCTGCCGTCTTACAGACCATGGCATCCTAAGTGCGAGATTAAGATGTAGGATCCCTCATCTCTGATGGATGGGGCCCGNATCTCAATGGCCTCCCTGAATCCCTTGTTGGTATTTATGGCTTTCAAAGCAGACGACCATGGCTTTTTCCCAATCCGTAATGATTTTCTCCAGAATGATTTAGTGATGTGGCTGAGTTTTTGATTTAGTTGTTCTGCTTTCTCTTTTGCTGCTCGTCTATCTTTCGATTGGTTCTTTTTTTCTTTCTTTTCTGCTCGATTTTTCATGGGTCAGAGGTTCTTTCCGTTTGCCCAGATGTATGATTTGTTGCTGTGAAAACGGGGCATCCCCTGCTGTCTGGCAAACCTAAATAAGAACAGTTAAACGTAGGAAGTCAAAGACTATTTTCAGATATGCACTGCAGCTGTGAAATTGTCCAGAAATGACCTGGAGGAGCTGCAGGTGATAATATAAATCCGCTGTCTATACAGACTTGCAGCCTTATTTTATTCACACTGGAAAGTTTTTCACAGAGTGAAACAACCTGGATGTTTCCAATTTGGATTAATGANNAAAAAAAAAAAAAAAGCGATCATCCTTTTAAAGGAAAAAAAAAGCTGAGATAATTCTCTCATATCATCATCAGGGCGTCCTCAGTCTTTAAAGTGAGACTGGATTCCTTTTGATGTTCCTGTTATTCATGGGTTCAGTTCTTTCATAAGATCTCATCGTTTGTTTTCACCTGCCCAGAGGGAGGCAGCGATCAGCTGCGTTACTGATGGACACTTCAGTTTGTGTCTGTGCCAAATCAGAAATAATAAGTCAGTGGCTGACCCCAAATCTGCTCTTCAGTTTTAATCGCAATGCAGTGGAGATCAGCTCTGTCTCGCCAATTGTCAGAGTTGATTCTTCCGGTTTTTTGGATGCAGCTTCTAATTGGCGGATGCTAGAATGTATCATTGTAGGATATCCAGGTGAAATGTGTTTGGTTATGCAGAGTAGTGCTGCAGGTTGTGCAATCATCAGAGCATTTATCTCTCCCAGATAAGCTTTATATAGACAAGATTTGCAGAGTGTAGGAACAGATTTTGTTTGATATATTGTGAGTTAGCTTAGTCACTGAATGATGGATGTAATCATGCTTGTGCCAAAGGCTGCAGTCAGATTTTGGTCTGTTAAATGCAGTTTTCTAGGGTTCATGTTTGCGAAAGCTTAAGCCCGAGAAGGAATGCGATGTGTTTGCTGGAGCCCTGTTAGGCTTCGTGTTGGTTTATACCACGTATGAAAATTGTCTTAAAAAATACGGTTTTCCCTTTTTTTTAGTTATTGTCTTGTCACTTTACAAAAATAGAATGAACCAGTTGTTTCATGTCATCAGTTCATTGCTCAAGCTTATTTTGACCAACGGTCCAAAACTCAAAGATATTGAATTTTCTGCCAGAAAAGCTGATTTTTACGTTTGAGATGCTGGAAATATTTGAAGTTAAATGATGATTTGAATTATTGCTTTAGATGGTTGTATAGATGCATATCTTAAGTCACTTTAAATGCTTTTTTGCTCAAAATATAAAACTTTTATTAAGCTTTTCATAAAGTAAAATCAAGAATTATTTCACCATTTTCTATGCACAGTGTTACTTCTAATGTATTTCTGCTATTGTTCAAATTTAGCTGTAAAATGTTGTTTTCTGTATTGATCTCAATCTTGATCAAAAATTTGGTAATGCTGTCAAAATCAAAAGTGTGTGAATAATGACCACATGAGGTATTTTGAATGCCTTACATATGTGGTGACGCTTTTCTGTGTGTCGCATCAACCTATATGTTCATGCCCGCTGCGTTTGTTGCTGGAGTGATACGTTTTCAGGTAACTAGACAAAATTAGTCATTTTTCCCATTTTGGTTTTCACCAACCAACGATAAAGTTATATGTTCTTCGTCATTTTTCCTGAATCTAAACCTCCTCCATATTACTGACATAGTGGGACTTTTTTCCTCCATAGTTTCTCAGACTGTGTACCCGAAATGACCCTTTTTTAAATGTGTTAAAGATATATTTTTAAAAGAAACCTGAAACAGTCTGGCTGCTTTACCGGTGAGTTTGAAAGGTAAAAATCAATATCTTTTTATGTGAATTCCCCGAAGCATGTAGGCTCCATATCATTAAGATTGACCCATAAAAGAATTGGATCGGACCAAAATAGCCTCCTTTGGGAGGTCTCCAGCTCTTGTGACCTCCTAACATTCATTCATTACTATGAAATATCATGACTTTTTTTTTCTATATTTTCAAACTATGGCATTTTTTTTGCTGCTAAATAGACATAATAATTAATATTTATTTCAGGGATGTTTGTTTTGTTTGTTTTTCTATAGCTGGAGCACCTTCTGATAAACCCTGAAAACTACAGAGAATTAAAAAAAATGCAAACCAAAAATCCACTTTTAAGTTCTATAATATTATTTGGGAATAAATCGACAGAATAACAGGGTTGTTCTCTCTATTCAAGAAAATGTTTAGTCATGTTGGGATTTTTTTAAATCCTATAATTATAAAGCTACCACCAACAGCCTGCTAGCAAAATGATGCTATTTATTAAAATGATATTTGGATTTCTGTAAGTGACATGCAAGGAAATAGCTTGGCTCTATCCAAAAATTAACTGCCTCTAAGAGTTTCCCTCCCTTTTTTTCTAATACTTTTGGCTACGTGATCTTGATTAAGTTAGCTTTGTGAAAACAGTGAAATTAGCAGGAAACATGAAGCTTGAGTGCGTCCGAAGGCAAAATAGTCTCAAATTAATCCGTGTCAAAGCAAAAGTGTAAAAACTATGTTTTAATAGAAAGAATTGAGCTAATCTAAGCTAACTGGCTAATGGGGTGTTGCTATATTTCAAATACTCTTGACAAAAAGCCAATAAAAATACCAAATTAATCAAATTTAATTATTATCAACCCCTTGAAATGTTTTTCCTCATCTCCATTTAAAGTATTTCATACTTCTCTATTTGTAGAACTACCTCTGAGTGTCAGTACGGATTAGCTTTTATTTATAAAGAAATGAACTAATATATGAGTAACATTATCAGCAAGTAGCAGGGTTATAACCGTTTTTTTATAATGACAAAAAATGTACAAGTATTATTGAAGAATAAAGAATTATATATAAGTCATGGACATGAAAGGGAAAAAATCTCAATATTATTATTTATTTGTTTTTGGCTCCTTTATGTGATTTTCTTTCTTTAAAATCATAGGTATCAGGATGTCTCTGAGAATATATTTGTACCACTGTACATAAAGCATATTTAAATGTATGTTTTGCATATATGCAATATTTATTATGTTTATTCCAGAGAAGAATATATAAATGAATTATACTGCTTGTGCCATAATTTTAAAATTTTTTTGTTTATTAGCTTTTGCATATATCTCCAAGTCTTTTTTTTTTTTTTTTCTTGGGGTCAGATACTGTAAGTAAATGTGTGGTTTTGGTTATATTTGGCATGCAAAATAGAATGTGTCACTTTAATAGTAACACACTGACATGTTATTATTTTGAACAATCTTCTGAATACTGATTTTTGCAGCTTTTCTGGTGTTAAAAGCAATAACCCAGGTCAGTACACAGCAGGAAATTATAATGCTGGTTTTGTTTCGGTTCCATTTGTCTAAAATAAACAGTTTAATGCCTGTAAACTCTGCATCCACATTGCTTGAAATGTAAGACAACCCCTAAGAAAAAATCCCCCGTCTCTGTGCACTTACAAACACACTGCTGTTGAAATAAATGGTTTTGTTTGCCTCCATCTGCAAAACATAAATAGACTTAAGTGTTGTCTCCATCTTTCTCCCCATTATTAAGCTGCTTCAGATTCTTACTGATGACATTTAGATGTGCAGCATAATTTAAATAATATTAAATAAAAGGTTTGTATTTTTAAAGAATCCACTTTAAAGCAGGAAATTAGCAGCACATCCGATCTGTCCTGTATTTGTCAATGTGTTTGTTTTTATGCTATTTTATGTATTGGATTGTTTTTTACAACCCCAGTTCTAAAACGGTTGTGATGCTGGGTAAAATGTAAATAAAAACAGAATGAAACAATTTGCAAATCTCATCAACCCATATTTTATCCCCAGAAGAACATAAACAACATATCAGATGATGAAACTGAGACATTTTGTCATTTCATGGAAACTATGAGTTGATGGTGTATCTGAAGGCAGCAACACATCTGTCTGCAGCAGCTCCAGGTGATGTTTACATTGTGTAGCATCTCTTCTTTTAACATCTGTCTGTAAAAGTCTGGGAAGTGAGGAGAGCAGCCATTTGAAGCCATGCTGCTGTGATGGAAGCAGGATGTGGTTCAGCATTGTCTTGCTGAAATCTGCAAGGCCTTCCCTGAAAGAGACGTTGTCTGGATGGGAGCAGATGTTGCTCTAAAACCTCCAGCTACTTTTCAGCATTGATGGAGCTTCACAGATGTGAATTTCTGGAAGTCTTCCTCAATCCATACAGTGGTTTCCAGGAGAGAATCATGTCTGCTTTTAATGCAAAAGATCATCTAGTTTTTACCTTCACCTCATTCCAAACATACAGATTCCTCTTGATCGTCTTAATCTTTTGATATCATACACTGTAAATGGTGCGATCCGTAAAGACATTTTTCAATTTTTACACTGGATAACTTTTCTGAAATTGTTCCACAATTTTTAGACAGTTTGTCTCAGATTGGTGAATCTCTGTCCATCTTTCCATCTGAGGGACTGTGCCTCTCTGAAATGCTCCTTTTACACCCAGGTATGTTACTGACTTGTCACCAATCAACCTCATTAGTTGTCAAATGCTCCCCCAGTTGTTTTTTTTTTATTTGTACCCATTACTTTTCCAGCCTTTTGTTGCTCCTGTTCCAACATTTTACAGACGTGTTGCTGCCATCAGATTCACTATCAGCTCATAGTTTCCATGAAATGATAAAATGTCTCAGTTTCATCATCTGATATGTTGTTTATTTTCTACTGGGAATATAATATGGGTTTATGAGATCTGTAAATCATTGTATTCTCTTTTTATTAACATTTTAACACAGTGATCCAACTTCTAGGATTGGGGTTGTACATTGGCATCACCAGCATTACAGCGCTTCTTTCTCCTCATTCAGTTTAAAGCAACAAACATATTGACCTCTGTCAGACCAATCGTCACGCCTACTTTTTTTCTTTTGCTCTCATTCTGTCTGAATGCCCTCCTCCCCTCTGTCTCCTCCTCCTCCTCCTTCTGTCTCCACAGCGAGGGATGCAGACGAGAAAACACGGTGAAGAACGTCGGCTGCAGAAAGTACGCTTTTAACTCGCTGCAGCTCAAGGCTTTCCCCAAACACTACCGACCACCCGACGGCACCTACGGCAAAGTGGAAACCTGATTGGACCTCATGGAGGTGCACGTCGAGGACAAACGGCAAAATCACTGGACTGCTGTGTGTTGGGAAGGCCCAGATCAGACTGAGTACAATCAAAAAATACTGTGATAAGAGACATTTTTCCAAAAATGTCACCTGGTTAAGTTTCAAAAATATTAGATTAGATCTTAGTGGAGGCAGTCTCGGTGACTCGGTAGCAACAAATACATGCAGATCTCTTCTACCATAGTACAATGACTGTTTTAGGTGCTGTATATGTTGCTTAAGACTTATTATTCATGACACGCAGAGTAGCTCACCGCCTCACTGTGTTCCAGCACTGATCGGTTGTTAGCCTTTATACTTTTTTATTTATGTTATACAAAGAGAACCATGAGAAACTGAACGGCAGGAAGATAAATGATCAAGGCTGAATGATTACATTTCTGATAAACGGCAAGTTTAATAGTTAAAAACAGAAAGCAAAAGTCCATTATGTTTGTTCAGTAACAGCTGTGACCCCCGCGGGTTCGTACGGAGAAGTTGGCATCCGAGCCGACTTTTTGTTGTAACTTGCTTCAAAAACGCCAACAAGAAACAAGCATCATGTTTATCATCCAGCAGAAAAAAAATATTTTTCTCTCTTGCAGCTAATGCTGGCCAGAAGAGGGGGCTGCAGGAACAAACTATTTAAATCTAGTGTTCACACTATGCTGAATATTCCTCCAGGTGTCGATGTATGCGTCTGTTGCGGAGCAGGTAGAAAGACTTTTTCATTTATTTATCTTTTATATCCTTTTCCAGGTTTGGATGTGAAAGTCCCAGGTTAAAGCTCAACATCCAGCAGATTATTCACGCTTTCCCATCTTTAATACAGAAAAACCTGTTGATTTATATCATTATTAGGAACTGAAACTAATTGAAGTAAACTGAAGTTCATCCCGACATCCAAATAGTGCAAAAAAAAAAGTAGAGCACAGCCAGATAATATTAGGTTGAATGAAATATGTGTTTATGAATTGGCAGATTTCACCTTTTAGTGCCATTTATTCTTTTGTCAGCTCTATTTTTACTTGTACTAAAAAACATTTTTTCATCACTTTTCACTTTAAAGTGTCACATTTCATTTACTGCATTGTGTGTTCAACCTAAAATAACTTTATTTCACCTTTTTTTACTCTGTACATATTTATCTGCAGCAGTCTACATTCACCTGCACCGTGCTGTAAATGGTTCACAGTGACCGATATGTAGCTCTGCTGACGGCAACCCTGCTGTATTTACATGTCATCCACCACTGAAGTTGTTTTTACTCTGTTAACGCTTGACTTTTTATCAGAACAGAACATCTGTGAAGGTTTTTCTTGTTGCTGTTTGTTGCTGAAATAAATCTTAACATGGTTTGTTTTGGGTTTGTCTTAAAAATGAAGCATTGAAAATGAACTGTATTCTGAATTTTATACATATATAAGCATATGAAAATAGATATTTGATTATGTTGACCCTCCTTTTTTAATTTTTTTTTTTACAATTTTTGCATCTATGGAAACAAAATTTATTAGCATGTTTTCATCAATCGGGAGCAAAAACAGGAAGGCAATTGTGTCATCTTACAGACAAACCTGATGGCTAAAATTTTGAAGAAGTTTAAGGCATGAGCTCATTTGAAAACATTTGTGGTTTAAGTACAACATGCACTATGTGCTTATCTTTTTTATGGACTGTGCACTGATGCAAAAATGCTGCTTTTTATATTATTCAAATATAAACTTGAGCCAGAAACAACAAAAAGATTAAAACTCCATCTAACACATTATTGTCAAATGACTTTACTGTTTTACTTTGCTGTCGTGGTCCACGTAGACAAATTAAAATATTAAATATAACTAATAAATGTACACTCACCAGTCACACCAAATAAGCAGTGAATAAATAAAAACAAGAAGATTATATACAAATTTTGATACAGACGCAATATGGAATACAGTTAAGTTGAAGGGTGAACAATGAGCAAACACATGGATGATTTATTGTACAGAGTTGAATTAATTGGATGTTTTTTTTTTTTTTAAATACCTTTCCTGTGCTGTCCTTTGGTAACTGTTGAAAAGGGAGATTTAATGTCCGCATGATTAAGATAAAATTACTGCTACATAGAAACAGGTTCACATTCTGCCATCAACCTTATACAAAGAAACACTTGTTGGCTACCGAGAACTTGTTTACTTTCCTTTTATCAGCGCAGAGTGATTCAAGTAAACAGAAAAGCTCCCCCGTGTTCCTGCAGAGAGCCTGAAGGTCAGATCAGGTTTGAAAACTTACACACGTCAGACCCAGCGCTATTAAACTTTATCAGATCCTGAGCCGGGTTTTTGATTTTGGAAAGTGACCACCGTTTCATCCAAACCTCGTTCAGTCATGCCTGAAACTTATGACCTTCCAACAAAACTGCGTCATGTCGTGGGTGCTGCATGTGGCGCCGTTGGAAAGAAAATACCTGTAAGCTGACCTGAAAGAGAGCGTGTGTAAATCAGGAGTTGAATAGAAACGGTTAACTCCAGTAACTGCTTTCTTGCTGATGAACTTGTGACTGTCCTGCCTTAACTTTGGTAATTCTCTGGAAAAGCCGCTAACACGGTGATGCCGTCACCCTGAGGATGGTGCAGCTGGTAAAAAGAAAGATGTTTTTGTGGAGTTTTGATTGAGTCAGATGAGTTTGCACATGTTTTGGTAAATAAATTATGTGGAAAAAAGTGAATATTTGCACCTTTTCATCAAGCAACCACCAAGGGGTGACAGTCATATGAGGAAGTTGATCTTCCTTCAGTAAGAAAGCTTGCGTTCAAGTGGCAAAAATTCAAGACAAAAGCCAAGATCATACAGTGAAATACTCAAAGAAACTATAAAAAAACAGCGCGTCGGATACAAATCACACTCAACAGGCCTTAATTAGCACATTAAATCTTAAAGTTTGTGACAGTACAATGAAAAGGCCAAACAATTTTTTATTTTTTTTTTAAAGGGTTCTCGCTAAAAAGATGGTTTGGCATTAAAAAGCTGTATCTGAACAAACCACCATGATTCCCTCAAGTCTGTCCAGTTTCCCAGCCCCTGTAGATAGAAAAACCTAGCCGCAGTATGATGCTGCCACCACCGTGCTTTAATGTAGAGATAATGTCCGTGGGGTGATGAGAGGTGTTGGGTTTGTACCAGATATGATTTCTATAATGATCTAAAAGTTTAAAGGATATGGTATTTGAACATGATAGCGACATCTACTGTGTTTAGGTTGTAGTTACAACAACACAAAGATATATTTCCAGCCGCTCGGTAGCCAAGTTCGCTGCTGATACACGAGACCAGCCGGCACCGTGTCCAGTGAATAATGTATGGTAGAGGAGTTTAACTGCAGCTAACGTTAGTCAAGTTAGCACGCGAGTTAGCTTACCGATCCAGGAGGAAAGTAGCCGTTTCCGCGTGTGTTTTGATGCCGTGGAAG
>JAPMNP010724418.1:0-11687 GCA_029874935.1 Atherina boyeri
TTCTCACAATCCATTGCGATGAAATATAAACTCTGCTTGTGAGTTTAGGCTTGTTTACTACCGGTGGCGGCAGCGTCATCTGAAACGTTTAACATCAACGCGCTTTGACGTCACTTCCGCTGACACAGCGAGCGAAAATTCGTACCCGATAGAAACAAGGAAAATTCCGCTCCAGGCAGACGCACCAACGGTGAGCCGACAGGGTGTCAGAATGCTCATCAGACGATGTTTGACTCATAAATGGTCACATAAAAAGGCTAATGATATGTTTATTTTGGGAAAAAAGTTACATTTAGCCTCTTTAACATATGTGCTTTTCAACAGCTTTCATTGTCCAAACATATCCAGCATCTTTTTGCGTGCAGATGAAGCAAGTGTGTGAAATAAAAATCACCTGGTGAGTGTGAAATTTGGAGAGCGGTGGTCTTATTGGTTTTAGGGCATATCCTCCATATTAATCAGTATAATGTGTCATCTAAAAAAATTGTAAATTTGAATAATTAATGACCACATTTAGCAAGTGGATCTGGGAGTCACAGGGGATTTTGACATTTATTCTTGTGGTTGAGGGAATGGATCTGATCTGTGTGTTCAGTCTATTGCACCAATGGTTTCAGGAAGGCCAGCAATAGAATTCAATTCCACTGTGACTGCAACTTGTTCTTGACTGAATAACATAAATGAAAAACAGTTTAGTTTATTCCTGACAGAAATCATGATAAGATTATATAAGATTAGCAATATCTTGCAATTTATTTTACAATAACAACATTTCTTTGTGAATCACCAACAGTTACTTTAAGAATCTGACAAACATTACTGTAGTTTCATTATTGTACTTTGATAAACTAGACAGCAGAAGACAACAAATATGCTGACTTTGTTCAAAAATGTCTGCAATCAAATGGTCGTAAAAGTACACCTGAGTGTTTGTAGTCCCAATATTTCAAGATCCGAAATTTTGAAGGCCACAATCTTCGTAAAAAAAGAGCTTGTAAGTAGGATTTATTCTAGAAATGCATTTGTGAGAATGTATTTATCCCTTGCTAATCTCAGACACTGGTTGCATGTTCCAAAGGGACTTTCTTCCATTCCAAACATAATTTATAATCCCAATTAGTTTTTTTTTGTCTGTTCATAAATAAACACTCTTTATCAATATAACTGTATTTGTCCTTGATGTCTAGTATTGCTGCATTTGCAACCAAAAGACAATCTTAGTGCATTTCAGACATGAGATTTAACAGAACCGCTTTATTTGATGGTGTTAGATGAGAAAATTTCTCCATGAGTGCAAATACGGCACTTTTAAACACACCTTGTTAATGTGCAGGTGTCTTTGACCAGGGCATTATCTGGCGACTGTTGAAAATGGACTCTCACTGCTATGTAAGATGGCGTAACATATTAACCAATCACAGGAACTTCTCCCCCTCATACCCTCTGGCCTCATTTGGTTTCATGGCATTATCAGAGGAGCAAAGCAGCCATTTACACAAACATACACACATGCTGTTCATACACCCACACACTGATACACATATGCACCACCTTCCTCATATTGCTTCGGGGCCATTCCAGGGATGTCAAAGGAGGTTTCACCCTTTGTATCTCTCCTCTTTCACCAACGCTGAATGATGGTGGTCTGCATGGTTTGAAATTTTCATGGCCCAGAAACACATTCTGAGTGACAGAGATGTAATAAGGCCATCTAGCCTCTGAGGGTAGAATATGATGCCTGGTCAAAATTGTGTGGTAAAATCCTACCCTGATGGATGTCACTACCAGTGTGCAGATTTGAAATTCCCCCATTTAAACAACATGGGCAAATATGTTTATTCTGGTTTGGAAAATAGTCTTATTCAATTTCACTTTTAACGTGGTGTTGCTAGGTTTCTCATCTTAAAAAGTACTATCCACTTTCTCCAGCAGAGTAAGCATATTGTTTCTATCTAATTGACACTAAGCTCATAGCTATTACCATGTCAACACTGGATTACTGCTGCCTTTGAGCCTGTAGAGTGGTTGACTTGGCCCACATTCAGGCCTTGTTTTCCTTTCCACTCTGTCGTCTGCTGCTCACACACTAACATATAGCTGGACGAGCTTACATACTCATACTGCCACATGTGCACGCACGTAGACACACGCGAGCACTATTCCCTTCACACACACACATTGCCATGTCTTTCTTTCCATCCTCGTTCCTCTACTACTTCTCTCAGACACAATGTTCCACCATTAGACAACTGTTCCAAGGCCAGTTTCACTGCGGCTAAAAGTCCCCTCTCCCAGAAGCCCTTTTGGTACAGAGGCTAGACTGGCTACCGATTGGCCGGTCAGAGGCTAGTCTACTTGGTGATTGGCCAGCAAAGGCCCCTGGTGCATGGTGACAGTAATTAGCACATGCCAACCATTAACAAACACAGATTAGGCATGAACCCATATGGCATTCTGCCATCTATTTGGTGTGTGTGGATGTATGTGTGTGAAAAGTGGTATTCCCCAGCGTGTCTCCTGAGTAGGTTTCAATTTTGTGGTTTGTGTTCATCTCTATTCAAGACTTGGCATGTGCAGTGGTGTTTGTTTGCTAGTACGTGCATATACGTGTGCCTCTCTATTTCATTTATGCATATACGCAGTCTGCTTGTATTCACAAGTTTCTGTGCTTTCACACGTATGTGTGAGCATATGTGTGTCTGTTTGGGTTCAGCCTCATTTACTCTGTGCCTGCTGGTCAATTTTGGCATTTGGAGAGATGGATGCCGTGAATTCCCTTCAGCTCCTCCGCTTCTAGCATTGAATTAAAGATGGCTTATGATATGGGGAAATGATTTTTTAAACGCCAGCAATCTCTATTTCCCTCCTTCTATATCCTTTCAGAACACTCCCTACCCCGTCCCTCCTGTCTTGGACTGGTGAATCCGCCCTGCTGTGTGCGCTTAATGAAAGATAAGAAGGGTCCTCCACCACTGACACTGAGCCACGGACCCTCAGAGGACTGCACTAATCTGCTTGGCTCCTAATGGGGGCCACTTTGTGTCTGCTGAGGATCATTTCATATCAAACAACTTGTGTCCTGTGAAACCCATTACATATCAGGCCCTTTGGAGATGCTTCGCCCTTAGCTGACACATAGAGGACATCTTCAGCCTGACTTCTGATGTTGTAAATATTTCTTATGATGGTCTTAGGCAAAGCATCGCACTGCTAGTCAAAGATGTCTTTTATGCATCTTTAAAACATGTCCACTCTTTTATTCAACAGAGATAAGCAGGGTGGGGATTCAAACAATGAATGAGAGACCGGGCAAGAAAAGGAGAGTGATGAGAATGTAGAAAACGGGGGAAGCAGGGATAACAGAGGAAGCGATGAAGGGTTAATGAACTGGGATTCTCATCTTACATGTACTCGGTTTCATAATTGTCTCTCTGCATGCAGTCTTGCGGCGTATGCCACTGATATGAGGAAATTCAAAAAATCTTTGACATGTTTAAAAATACCCTCATTGAGATGATGATCTTGTGATTGCACTTTAAAGAGCTGATGATGCAGAGCTTACAAATCAAGATGTTTCATCTCCGACATGAAGCGCAAGTAGCTTATTTAATACAGAAAATGCAGTTAAATGTGTATTGAAATAGCCAACATGAGATAGTGCGAGAAAACCATCACAAACAACATGCTCCTAATACATCTCAACTCACCCTGCAAAACACAACTGCTATGGTAAGCAGTAGCAGCTGCAACACATGTATAGTAAATTTCTATTTGTATTGACAATAGTGTAATCTGCTGGGACAGTGTCGCCCCTTGTGCAGGTCATCACTCTTAATGTTTATGTTATGTGTCTGTCTGGTCTACATGTGTGTGTGTTTCGGTGCACATTGCCCAATATGTGTTTGTATGTGTGTTTGTGTCTCAAAGTGTATGCCATCAGTTCTGCTAGGAAGAAAACAGGGAGGAGGGAGGGACCAGAAAATGATCTGGGGCCGATACATATGAAACAGGAGGGCTCATACATAAACATAGCTCCAAGGCCCCGGGGCCAGGCAATCTACGAGGCAAATTGCTCACCAGTCAGCCATGGAGGCCACACTGTTTACTATGCATGAGGTCTTGTGACATGCTTTAAAGCCGCCCCTAAAACAGGATGACTGGGCCAGTGGTAGTAAGGAGTTCGCTTTTTCTATTGCTATGTAATTCTTTCCTCAGAAAAAAAATATGTAGTGGGTGGAGAAGGGACCATCCTTTTACTCTATGGAACTGTTGTGTGGTGTGCAGTTGATGGTATATGAAAGGCAAAAATATGACTGTTAGGATGCTCCAACCAATCTCTGGGTTTAGATGCTACAGTGTGCTCATTCTCTGTGTGAGTGTGAGTTGAGGAACAATGTTTGTGATGCAGCTATACACTCATAAAAAAATGGCCAGAAGTGAATGAATGCCAAAAGTTAGAACCTATCTTAATGATTACTATAGTGATATACCATTTATCCCCATTCTAAGTTAGTTACTGAATAGTTGATGTACCCAATTTCTAAAGATGTCCCAAAAATTAGATTTTCATTCCTGCAATGATATTGAGAGTAAACAGTCATATTTCCATTCAAAATTCAGAATCAATTTTGCCAAGTTTCTAGGAAAAGGTCAAAGGACAAACATAACTACATGTGCATGTGAATTAAAGATGGCTCATTTTGTATTTATTCATATGTATTTGTATGTATATATACATAATGTATATATAATATCCAACTCATGCTTCTTCTCAAGACAGGTAGCAGCTCAAAAAGTTATGGTTAAAAACAACTGCTAAAAAACACAACAACAAAAAAACAAACACACTAGACAATCTGGAAATTATGTGCACAAAATAACATATACATAAAACAATGAACTACAAATACCTGGGAGAAAAAATAATACATCAAAACACCAAGACAAACTCTTTGAGACTGAACTTTATTACATGTGAATGAATGAAAACAAGCTATTCGGGCAGAATAATCCATCCAAATAGGAAGCAATGTTAACATGTAAACAAGCAGTCAGGGCCACATCTGCTCAAGCTTGCATTTACCAGACCAATTTCCAAGGGGGAGCCCTCTCCAATTCAATTGCAATCTGCTCGACCTCAAGAGTTCAAGTTCAAGTTCAAAGTCAGGGAACCATGGCACCAGCAGGAGAATTGCCCACCCACGAGTTCCTGCCCAGAGTGAACTATTCCAACTAAAGATTAGATCAGGGCGAATCCAATACAAGATCTATTCAAGTGTCTTCATAAGAATGTCTTTCCGTGGCTACTGTCACATAACAAACACCTTTGCCACCTCCCTCTCCCTTTCTCTCTATCTGTCCTTCTCCCTCTGTTTTTCTCTCCCAGGCTATAATTATGCTAATAGTATGTATATAGCTGTGGCCCTGGAGGCTTGAGGCGTATTGAAGGCTCCCAGGTCTTTCTCTCCTGTAACAGTATTAGGGTGCTATTGAAAAGGGTGGGTGAGAAGGGGGGCAGGATAGAGAGATAGCACAGGGTTGCAAATGGGACATGACCACCGTGCTCTCTGTCAAGACGCCGCCCATTGTCTGGCCAGAGAAAAGGGCCTCTGCCGCCACTGGGACAATAATAAAGAAGCAAGAATGGGCTGTGCATATTAAACAACACAACGGGCCGAACAGACCAACCTGCATGGGTGTGATGAAAGGGGGAAGAGCAGGAAAACAGACCAAGAAAGAGGCGGGTGCATAAGAACTGGGAGGGAGAGGAGGTTGGATAAGGTGAAAAAGACATAAAGCAACAGAGGAGAAGAGATAACTGTAAAGGGAAAAAAAAATCTTTGAAAGTGATTAAACCTGCTAATGCCAATAAGTCTGTTACAACAAACAATCGAGAGCTATTCTGAAATGACTGCTTTCACAAGCAGCTGACTTGGTGTCAAATAGTCTGTGAGTTTTTCTAGCTTCTTTATTTTCATAGAAACTATGTAAAATGTTAACGTGGAACAATTTAAACATAGAACAGAAGATCTTAAGGCATTAACTCTAACAGGGCATTTTACAAAGTATTACACTTTTCAAATCCCAAGGGTGTCTTATTATTACGGATTTAAAATAGGTTTTGTGAAGCAATAAAAGTCAAAGACGCCAAAGTCAGTGTCAGCAACATACACATGATTGCCTCAAGTTTAGAATATTTCATCAAAGTTTTGTGCTCCCAAGATAAAGAGTGAGGCCCGACACTTAGGATTTTCCCGTTCTCACTACCACAATTTAATCTGACACAATTAGTATGTATTGTATTTAAACCATCTGGTATTAGTCGAGGCATCCATCAACATTGATATGTTATCACGAAATAACATGTCTTAATAGTAATATATACCTACCATGGTTGGTACTGTCTTCACTTTGCATGTATTTCTTCCTGTTTTATCCATGTCACTGAAAGCTAAGCAAGTTGGAGCTGTCATTGAGGCAGATTTAAGTTTTGGCAGAAAGCAGTAACCTCTGGAGCATAAAGGGGAAGCCAAGTTTCAACAGTTTTTAAACTGCCTCTATGCTACTGTTCACAGACCACATTGTTTAAATGCCCAGATTTATAGCAGAAATTAACATGATAAAAACTGTTACAAAACAAAGTAGTTGCTTTCTATGGGTAGTTGTATGTGTGAAGATGGACAATTGTGTTTTTCATATTCTACTTTTTTGTGTAATATGATTTAGTGCTATTTGGTTGCAAAATCTCAGATTGCAATTAATGCCTTTTGCCTCACAGCTCTCCTCAAGTGTGTAATTGGGCTACAGCAGGTGTTAAAAATGGTCAAACATGAAAAGCTCTTTCTGGAACCAGTGTTTGGGCACTGTAGTTATGCTGTTGGAAGAGAACAGAAGAGGATCTCTGGATGGCTTTTTCCAAGGTAACAAAACACTGCTATTCTCCACTTCCTATGACTTTATCTTAATGACAATGTAGTCTTGAATATCACATTACTGCGAACAGATTCCTTTAAAAGTATTTAAGAAATGCATAGTTAATAACAACAATGGATTATATTATTTATGTGGCTTATTTCAAGGCACCCAAAGCACTTCCCAGTGATTCCATTATTCATTCACTTCTCTTTCATATTCGGTGATGGTAAGCTACATGTGCAGCCACAGCTGCCCTGGGGCAGACTGACAGAAATGTGGCATCCAATCCACACCAACGGCCTCTCCGACCACCTCTGAACATTCATACAACAGCGATACCAACACTGGATGTAATGTGGGTGAAGTGTCTTGCCCAAGGACACAAACAGATTGACTGGGGGGAGTAGGATTTGAACCACCACTGGTCATTAAACAACCTGCTTCACTACCCGAGCCACTGTCCAATTACACCGATTAATGGATGGCCACTTTGAATGACTGGTGAACACCATGGCAAAAACCCAATACGATAATCAAATGCTGACATGTTTTAAAGGTGCCATATGTAAGAATTATGTATCATCTTTATTTTAAGTTGTTGAAAGACATTAAAAGATATTAAAAATTATGTTCATTTCAAATACTTCTATCACTGACAACCGTAATTTAGCCAGGATATTCTCATTTCAAAAACTGATTTGCAGCCCCTAAATGATGTTAATTGTTTACATTTTGTGCTGATATTTGATGAAATCTCCCAATCATGGGGAGGTGGAGGGTTCTAAAGTATCCAGAACTTCTGTGGATATTTTTGTTGACCTATTTTGGCCATTTTTAGAAATTTCTTACTTAGACTACGGCTTTATATGATTGCAGTACCAGTTTCGGCCAGAATCTTGCATACAGTACCTTTAAAGATTTTAAAAATGCTTAAAAGTTACAGTCAAATAAATGGACTATGCTGATGTTTTCCATACAGATCCCGCAGATTATGTTTTGGAGGTTGGTGCTGCATGGCAGTGTGGTGGTTAGCACCACTGCCTCACGGTAAGAAGGCTCTTGGGTTGGGCCTATGTTGGCGATTCGAACGGGTGTTTCTATGTGGACTTTTTCGTATGATTGTGGTTAAAGATTTCTGACAGCCGGTGGAAAATACTAATAAAGAAATATTCAATTTTGCTAGTGTTGAGTGGGAGTGGTCCCAGTTATTATCCAGTGAAATTTTTCCCAGTTCATGGAATATTTTGAATACTTGTTGAGGATATGGAATGTTTCCTGTAATGTAATGTTTTTGTTGGACCTGTAAGTACAACAATAAATCATCTGTATAAAGATTTAATTCTGTGCTTTGGTATCTTGAATTCCCTTGACTTTTATGCTTTGTCTTATTTCTGCAGCACATGGTTCTATAAAAATGAAGGAGAGAGTGCATATATTACCCCGGTCCCCTAATGAAGGGAGAAACTGTAACTTTATCTCATTTGTGGTTATTGTGGCCATGGGTGAGGTGTAGAGTGTCCTCATTCAGAGGATAAATGACTCCTTAGAACCAAATCTTTGTACCCTCTTCAATGAACTATCCAGTCTGTTTCATCAAATGTTTTTTTCTTTTTATGATAATGCAATTATGACTTGCATTTGTTTCTTTTTATTTCAAAATTCAATGCATTAATCTGTGGGTACCTTTCTGAGGGCTGTCTTGTATTTGAATAAACAAGTTTGACCTGAATTAATTATTAATTTCTATTAAATTTTACTGTAGTTGACAAAATATCAAAAACAAGTTTGAAGATGGTTCAATGTAATCTCAGTAATTACAGACCTAAATGTTTTGTGGCTGTGCTGTGCATTGCATTGTTGTAACACTTGACATAATGAACAGATAGAAACGGATAGAAAATATTCACAACTACTTTTGTTACAGTTTCTATATGACAGTATGTCTCATCAGAATCAAAATGTGCTGTATCTACAGATAAATACACACTCACACAGACTCACAAATTGAAAGCAATACCATTTTAGCAATAACAGAGAGTAACTATATTTCACTTGCTTGCATTCAAAAAGCCTCAGCTTCAGCCAAGTTTGACTTCCACAGCAGAATGGCCATTTCACCATCACATCAGTTCTTTCTTAATGATATTCAGCAACACTTCCACAGTAATCTTGTCAGATGTTTTAGTACAGTGTTTGGACCTGATGTTACGGGAGGAGAAGCCACATCTTTGAAAGTGTTGTGCTTCTGAGAAGTGAAGCTTCTGCAGGCTTCAGAAAATATGAATATCACAATGGAATACTGAATACACACAATCCAATAGAATTACAGAATCAATTCAATTNGATTTCCAGTTTGACTCTGGTTCTCATACTGTATTTATATTTTCATTTTTATGTCCTATACAGAGATAGCAGACATGAAATCATATAAGAGATTCGGTATATTGTATAGAACATTAAAACCTATTTCCCTGTCCATGCATCCTGTCCAGGTCCCACACTCTCCCATTCTGAGTATGTTGAAAGGTGTCAACGTTAGAGGCGTGGGTGTGGGAGACTCCACCATGGTTCACGGCTATCGCATGTGCCTCAACGACTATGCAGCGTGGCCACCATCTGTCCACATGTCACACAGTGTGTGCTCTCTCACCTTCTCACTTTCTCCATCTCTCCCTATCTTTCTGCACATCTTTTGCCCTTCACTCATTCTCCCATCCCTGGTCTTTTATCTAGCTTCCTGTCTTTTTGACAATCTTCCTCACCTTTCTTATTTTCGGTCAATATTNGATTGATTTACCTCTTCAGAGCGACACCTCACAGGTTGTATGTCCTTGTGAATGATGAAAAATCTAACTAGCCTGTGAAGTGGGTGAAAACTGTATGCCTATTTCAAATCAACAATAGCATGCACAGACAGTCGTGTGTGCATGAAATAAGAAGCTGTGAGAGAGGCATTCGGTAGAGGAGACACAGCAGCACCTCTGACAGACCAGAGAGTGGCAGTATGCCACAGTTAGATTAGACGTACTGTAAGTACCGTGTAGCATACTCTGTGTGATCAGTGAGCATGTGTCTGCATCTGTAAAGCTGCTGCTCTTGTTATGTTGTGTACTTGTGTGTGCTTGAAACAAGACCTGTGCAGGATTGTGTATTTACATGTGCTGATGTGTATATTTTCTATTCTTTGTTTGCATTCAGTGGATTCGTGTGCAGCCAGTCCCTACTCAGACAGGCAGATTGAGTGAAAGCAGTAGCCAGTTAACCTTGATATTACCATTAAGGAATTTATCAGATTAATAGCCTTAAATACATGGAAGTGTTGTATGATCTAGAGTCTTTAGCTTATAATTTCCTCTCCAGGTCCTAAGCACTAAACCCGCTGTGTTGTTCTTGGCATTCTTTAGTCGGTCCAGAGAACATCGTACGGACACTGATACCTTCCTCTGGGATCCATTCTCCTCTCTGTTTGATGGAAACCAAAAAAGGCCCTTTGGCCAGGCAGGTCTCATTATGTCTCAGTCATAGAGCCTGGGGGTGAAAAATGCTCCCTTCTTTCCTCAGCGCACCTTTGGGTCTCAACAAGAAATGACATATGCCTTGATGAACGGGGAACAGGGTGATTTGCCTGCCAAAGCCGGGTCAAGTGTTGTGTTACCCATCTAAATTTTGTTTCAGCTTTCTCAGTTGTAAAAGATCAGAGTTTGTCACCTTAACAGCTGCCTTTCTTCGTAACACGATCAAAACGCAAAACCACACTATTTTTCTTTATCTATTTTTAACTGGATTCACAATAGCCACAGGTGCTAATGATCCAAACGTCCAGTGCCCCCTTTGCTCCCTGTCACATTCCCACCCCATGACCTCATGACAAGATGTATGCATTAAACAGATGTGGTTGGCTACGAGAGGCCTGAAACAGGATAGGACAGCTTATACACTCTAGGCTGGTCTTCACTGGCCTTGAAGCCAGGGGCCTCTGGGTTCAGAGGACAGGATAAACAGGATAGATGTGTGTGGGTGTGTGCATGTGTGTGTGAAAAAGAGAGACAGAGACACCCTTTTCCCACATGCAAACCATAAATGTACAGGCAGTTTTCCATGTCAATGTCATGTGAGAGCAGTGAGTTGATTTTCAGTGTGAGATTCTGAGAGACTGGAAAAATTAGATCAATCACAAGATCACTTATTTTTTTTTCCTTTTTTTAAATTCCTGTTGTATATGAAACTTAACATACGGGGACTGCTCTGGTATAGGTGTTCAAATTAGACCACGATTTAGACTTTTCATTTGTTTAGCAATCCTTGAGTGGCAGCAGAAGTGAAAGTTTCTACCAATACCAGAAAAATACTGCTGTGTACTTCACAAGAAGATGAGAGTAATAACAAGAAGACTCAGAAAAAAACATGTGAATAATATGAATAATGAGTGGTTAGGCAAAGTTAGGCTTTGTGTAAGATTGATTAAATTTTACTTATCCTGAATTAACTAAAAGTGACACATCCATATGCAGACAGAGAAACCAGGCTGGTGAAGAAACCTTTAAATCCTGAAGTTCCTTAATTGGGGAGCTTTGAGGATGGTTGGGGTCAAACTGGGCCAAAATGTCCATTTTGAAGACCTCTCCTGAACTGTCTGTCAACCTTTGCAAAGATAATGTTCACATATTGTACTATGATCTGTTAGAGATTTAGAGCTACAGCTTTATCATTCTAAAGAGATATTCATATTCATCCATAAAGTGTTTTTTTTAAGCCGAAAGAGCTTTTTTTCA
>JAPMNP010724426.1:0-10406 GCA_029874935.1 Atherina boyeri
CAATTTGAAGAAAACATTTAGGTACATTGTGAATATGGCGTTGAACATTGATTTTAAGAAAATCGTGACTCAAATCAAAATCGCAATATTTGTTAGAAAAATCGCAATACGATTTTTTCTTAAAATCGTTCAGCCCTAATGTAAAGGTACAAGTCTAACCAAAACATACAAAATTGAAGCGCTCAAAATCCGACCAACATACTGAGCTCTTATAGATGGTGCATGTTTACAGTCAACTATACTGAAATGGGCCTAATTGTGTTGAATAAGCTCCGGAACTCCATATTTCTGCAGCTTGGTTCTAAGGAAATCTCGATTTTATGACTGCAGCGTCATCTGACTAAATCAATGTACTCAAGTACTTAAGCACTTAATCAAGTACAAAAGTACTTTAAAAAAGATTTATGCAGTGAATTCGGATTTACAGGGATCTCAGTGGCAAAATGTCTTGAAAGTTTTTCTTTCTAACCATGGCCTCATTCAGCTAGTGAATGTGCTGAGTCTGAAGTTAAAGTGCAGCAGATAGAGCAACTACTCAAAGCTCTTTTTTTTTGTAGAGGTGTGCATGAACAATAATTCTTGCATGTCTGAAGGGGTGCACTGATGACTGTTTGTCCACTGTAGTCTTGGCCTGTCTGGGTTTCCTGTCACCGGCTAACAGAGGGGCTCTCATGACATGTGCTGTGGTACTCTGGGTCCTGCTGGGCACACCTGCCGGCTATGTGTCTGCACGTCTTTACAAAAGTAAGAGTCTACTTTTATTCCAAATTACAATCTTAAAGGTAGGGCCTGGGACTCGCAAAACAGCTGGCAGATTTTGAAAATACACGAGTCAAATGGTCCTACCCTCATGCCTCCAACGCTGCCCCTGACTCCACCCTTTCGAAGAACATGGACGCGCAATCATGCTTGAGGGGGATGAGGGGGAGGGACAACCGTTTGATTGATGAATTTACTATCTATTGCTTCTAGGTGGTCTTGGAAATAATTGGCTGGAGTTTTTCCAGCCATGTCTGATCCAAAGATGATTAACTTGTTTAATTTCCATGTCAGTGCTTCCAACTTAGAGGCTGTAAATGGGTTAGTAATAGGAGTTCAAGTGATATTGCAAAAATGGCCCAAAAAGAGAATCCGAGACCCTACCTTTAAGAATCAACACAGTGCTGTAAGCTGAGACATTGTTCCTCTCATAACGGTGGTATTCTGGTCTATTCCTGTTATCAGCTTTTGGAGGTGAAAAGTGGAAGACAAACGTCTTGCTGACAGCACTCTTGTGCCCAGGGTATGTTCACTTGCTTAATTTTTTTGTTGTTGTTGCTTATTTATCTTGTATTTGTCCGTCCGCCCTTAAGTGCTGTAATCAATCTGTAGCCTTGCTTGCTGGAATTATCACCCACACATACTTATCTTTCTTAATATCACTCTCTTTTGTTTTCCTTTCTTTGGCAGTATTGTATTTGCAGACTTCTTCCTGATGAACCTGATCCTTTGGGTGGAGGGATCCTCAGCAGCAATCCCCTTCGGGACCCTGGTGGCCATTTTAGCTCTTTGGTTTGGAATCTCTGTGCCCCTCACCTTCATTGGCGCCTACTTTGGATTTAAGAAAGCTGTAAGTCAGGCTTCATGTTAAATGTGTTGCACTTAAACATCATTAATTGTTGGAAAAATGTTTGCGTAATGCTTTGCAATGATCTAACCAGATTTTCTGCTTCTGTTAAGGCAATTGAACAACCAGTGCGAACAAACCAAATTCCCCGTCAAATACCCGAGCAGTCCTTCTTCACTAAACCTGTTCCTGGCATCATAATGGGTGGGATCCTCCCCTTTGGCTGCATTTTCATCCAGCTTTTCTTCATTCTTAACAGCATTTGGTAAGAATACAAGAATGTTGTATTTCCTGCCTGGTTTGTTATTTATAAAAGTAATATGTGAAGGTATTAACCGCTTTGCCATTTATTGCCTTTTTTTTTTTTGTTTGTTTGTTTGTTTATTTGTTGTTGTTTTTTTAGGTCTCATCAAATGTATTACATGTTTGGGTTCTTGTTCCTGGTTTTCATTATTCTGCTCATCACCTGCTCAGAAGCCACAATTCTGCTGTGCTACTTCCACCTATGTGCTGAGGTACCTGAAAGTTTTGCTGTGAAATTTGTCTGCTTTATCAAACTTGTCATATCCTCACTTCTCGATCCTAACATGTCATCTTTTGTTCTCTGTCAAGGACTACCACTGGTGGTGGCGTTCCTTCCTGACTAGCGGCTTCACCGCGGTCTATCTGTTCATTTATGCTGTGCACTACTTCTTCTCGAAGCTGCAAATAATTGGGGCGGCCAGCACTATATTGTACTTTGGATACACTATGATTATGGTCCTCATCTTTTTCCTCTTCACAGGTAAGATGTCTACTTATTGATGAATAAGCTCTTAGATGTAGCCAGTCAAATTTATTTATGTGTTCCTATTATCCTGTTACAGCATAGTGCTTTTAATTGTGAGCTTAAAAAAGTCCATCTGTAGAAAAATGGCTGGACTGCAATCTTGTATGACTAATTAAGACACTTCAAAGTTATACAAGGGTGTGTAGTTTGAATGTGTGAATTTCACTATCCGTTCAGCTGTAGAAGGAGGATTCAAGATCCTGGTCTCAAAATAAACTAGGAAGATCTTCAGACAGTTGCACATTTGTGTGCTATACTTTAAGCTAAGTTTAGGCCCCTCGTTTCTGTCTTCTTCTTTTTTTTCAAATGAAGTTAAAGAGCGTTTATTTGCTAAACTCTCTTCTGAGCTGAAATATTTTAGTCTGTTTAAAGAAAATCAGAGAGACTGGCAAATGAGAGTATAATGTCCCTCTTGGTCAGATCTAGTTTTCCTAACTTTAATGGGTCGATATAACTGTCTGTTGTGTGTTGTTTGACAAGCCGAAGCCATATTTAAACTCAATGCTTTTCTTTATACTTTTTTTTTTTTTTTTTTTGCTTGCACTTGAAATCCTGCTGTTGATTTTAAACAGGTCAATATACAGCACACATTTTCACAAAGAAAGGATGCAGAGAACATTATTGGCTCTTTTTAAGATCCATGAAAACTAAACCTTTTATATTACAACAGATTTTGTGGCACTTCTGAGTTTTCTGGCTCATATGAGACTGGGTGTGTGCAAAAGGAGGATGTTTAACACAAATACCCGCCTAGTCTGTATGTTGCACAGGAATATTTTGCTCACCATGATCTCAGATGATGACATACTTTCTGCTGTTACACTGTCCTTAGGCCAGATAAATGTTAGCCTGTAGCACTGCTTGTCACACCAGCACTGACAATATCTTAAGAAAGAGCTTAAAGTAGCAAGAGGAAGAGATGTCAAAAGATTATCACCGTAAAGTAATCCGGGGATTCAAGGAAAAGATTATTAGTTTCCCTCCTTGCTTCTAGTTTTGATCTGAATGATCGTAATCCCCCTCCCATTTCCCTTTTTAACTTTTTTATTTTGTTGTCTTTTTCACTTCATTCCCACTTTGATCACAACTTAATTTGGGGTAAGGGCGTCGTATGTGGCCCCAACTAAGCAGTCAGATAAGACTTTTATACCCAGATGAACTGATCCAGAATTTTGACCTATAGGGCTTATCAACACAGCAGAGCTCAGGCATACAAGTTCTTTTTTTGACAAAAATGAAGGGCTGGTACTACCAAAAGTTACATGTTTCTTTTGTTTGTTTGTTTTTTTAAAATGCATTTATGGTGTTTAGAGGACGGATGCGGGTTGTGCAGTGACACAATAGGGTGCGCAATGTAACACTTCTGGTTTATTTTCTGTTCTTTTTTGCCCTATGGTTTTTGTTTTTCTTGTTTTTTAGCAAGACAGTTCTTTGTTTATGGTTTGTCTTTTTTTATTTTATTTTTTTGATAATAATAATAATCTGAATCTCCTGTCCTTCTGTCTTAAGGTACAATTGGCTTCTTCGCTTGCTTCTGGTTTGTAAATAAGATCTACAGTGTGGTAAAAGTGGACTAGAGGACTGGAAGAAGGACTAACTCCTTACTGTTGCAGCACTGGGCTCCCCAGCGCTGGCTGTGTCATAAAATGGTCTAAGTAGACCTGAACTGAAACCATCACTTATGATAGAAAAATCCCGCAGAGCAGAGCCCGTCCTCTTTTGTGCTTTAAATCTCTGTTGCTATTTTCTTTTTTAAAACATATATCAGTTTGTGTTCACTGTTGAGCAGTAATACTATGAATGGCGCCTTGAAAATCAGAGTGGGTTCCAATGATCAGGATGTCGCGGTGAGCAGGTTGATTGCAGAAATGTTTTACTTAAATTTTCTAAAGAAAGTAAAATATCCAGTATTTTGCTTTTCTGTTCTGTCATGGCTAAATGTTCTGTTTTTCATTGCCTGTTCTGTAATGATTAAAAAAAGTGTGTACATATATTGTATAGAGGGGGAAAGAACAGAAGAATGCTACTTAAAGATTGTCACCATTATGGAATCTTCCTTTGTAATTTTTTTCTATTATTATTATTTTCTCATGTTTCTTATTTTTAAGGTAAACAATTTGGCAAAAAATCCTTAACTATCAGCCTGTATTGTAGTAGAAACATAAAACACTGACATTACTATGGTACATGTGCATTTTCTTGAATCTAAGTTTGCATAGAGTAGGTGGATACACCTGGTTAAGAAGCCCTCCTGTATTGTAGAGTTGCTATAATGTTCTATAATAAGGATGATCTCTTGATGACACACATGTTTGGCCACAGAAAAAATCCAAGTTGATCTTGATGCAGTCTGATTTTGCTGATGAAGAACATGTGCTCTCCATTGAGGATGCTCCCTTTTAGATCTCACTGAATGGTTTGTTGAACTGCTAATTACATTAAAACTGCTACCGTTTGCCTCAAGCAGTGACACCTCAACAAAGGTGATAACAATTTTACAAATAAATGTAATTAGTTAAAGTGGAAGCCATGCTATTGTTTTGAGCTTCTACAGTGAGTATAACCCTCAATGAACAGCATTCCTTGCTGTTCTGGACATGACAATGAGTCCACATCTAAACGTCCAGCTTATACAGTTAGGTTTCCTGGCTCATTTTGAAACATAAAGAAAATTGTAAAGTATTCTGACTTATAATATTATGCAGAAAAATTCAGAGTATTATGCTGCTTCCCCATAGCTTACTGGAATTCAAGACTAATAAAAAAAAAGGGGGCGTATTTTTGTGAAACCACAAATCTTGATCCGTTCCTTATTTTCAAGTGCAACGCAGAAATGTATTTGCTTAAGTGAGAACTTAACCAACTGAAACAATTCTACACTTTTCATTTTCTAAATTACTCAAGTCTATCCACTTTGGGGAGATAAAATATGGCCCCTGACAAAAGGAGACACTGGTTGATTGGGGTGAAAGAGCCCTCGCGTACTCACAATTGCTCATATTTTTTTCTTTTGTAGAACATAGTTGTGTTGAACATTAACTTACACTTTTACACATTATACACATGATGTAGTTTTATTAAACAACAAACATTTGGATATTAGACCTGAAAATAATGCAAAAGCACAGAATTTTCTCACAAAAATAAGTAGTTTATAAGACTAAAACTTTTTTTCTCTGCTATGATACACTGTTGTAAAGAGAGAGTTTGACAAACATAAGCCAGTTTGATTGTCAGTTATAGTACTGTGGTTTGGATTTCTCCAATGACCTGTTGAATAAACAGGTTTTTCCTAACTAAGGCAGATCTGATAAGTTGTCTGAAAACTACCACTGTATATGAAGAAAAAGAGCGCAGCTGAAGCACATAGGCTCAGTCTGTCAAACCATTCTCTCTTTCTCTCTCTTTTCCATATGACATAAATCTTGACAAAACTGAAACCAAATGCACTCTTAAAATAATGCACAAAAGACATTGCATTTGCTTTCTCCAACATGAGTCAAGACAACTATGCAATCCTTACATAAATACAGATCCTATCTGTGGCTTCCAGCAGTTTTTTCTTTAATTCAACTTTTTTTAATAATCTCTAATAAAATACAGTATCATGAGGTATCTTTACAAATCTACATGTGTTTAATGAAATGTAAGAAAACTGTTACATAAGCTCTTCTGACATGCAGCCCACATAAAATCACTGGTGCACAAAGTCCACTGTAGCTATATCTGTTTGACACCGCTCTCTTTGTGCTGTGGTGTTCAAACAAACAAACAAAACAAATCTGTGCCCTCAAATAAAGGCCGACGTTACAAAGGCATCAAATACTGAATTCAAATTTGGCACACTGAAATAGNACAAATCTGTGCCCTCAAATAAAGGCAGACGTTACAAAGGCATCAAATACTGAATTCAAATTTGGCACACTGAAATAGATGGAAAAACATTTCAACAGTTGAGCTTTAGTAGAATGAAATAACAGACTAAGACAAATGTGTACATTTGGCCATCCCATCTGCGAGGAAGGGTCACTAATACTTGTGTGTTCTGTAACTGACAGGCACAATGAATCAATAAATATCTACTTATTTATTGAAAAGGCGCTTCAAGACTAAGAGGAGTCACTGCAACACGGAATGTACATGTATTCACAAATTCAAGAATTTAGATGGGCACGGCCATTTTTTTCTCTCAACAAGCAATACCCTGAGTTCATGACTTGCAAACGAAGGTCGCTTGCAAAAAAAAGGACACATCCTGCGCCCATCATTTTATCAGATGAGAATACAACACAAAAAGGTTTAAAGGATATTCAGTAGTTGTGCAGATACTGCAGATTAATACATAATCAGAGACATCTGTGGCCTGTTATAAGGGTGAAGTGTCGTTGTTTTTTCTTTTAATGTTAAGGTTTAGATTGCTTAATTACAGTTAGGAATGTTCGAAGGCCCATTTTTAAATAACAGTAGAAAGTATAATATTGCATACATTTAAAATACTAATGATCGTTTTACAAGCAGAACATAACAGCTACTCACAAACGTGTGTATAGCCTATGTGGTAACTCTTAAAACTGCATCTACTCTTTTTTTCTTTTTTCCACCACCAGCTCTGTTAAATAGAAATAATGCAACACTGACTGGACCATTTTTTCCTTCAAAGATAGGCTATATTGGACCATCAGGAAAATATCACAATGTGGGTAATCAGATAGTCTGTGTCACCAATNCCAGCAGCTTTAAGATCAATAATCCTGCAGTTACTTATAAACACCTGCATGACAAGCTCTTCAAGTAAGAGCAATTTTGTTCAATCTGATAAATACCCAAGGCAGCTCATGTGCTTTGTTTGCTGTGGTCAGGGAGCTCCCTCTCAGAGCTGAGGCTGGTGGAAGTGGTCTCCTTGCGGCTGTCCTTTGACTTCCTCTCAAAAGTGGGAGAGGAGGATGTAGTGCACTCTTCCCACGTCTGCAGAGGGAAAACTCGAGCAGCCAGGCTGGGCAGGTGTGGGTGAGCGCCGGAACGTCCCTCGGTTGTAGTGAAGCAGCTTTCCATGGCAGAGCTTTGGTTGGGGCGACCCTGCTTGCAGAGCAGGCCGCACAGCAAAGCCAGGAATTCTTTCCTAACACTACGATGCATGTAACCATAAATGTATGGGTGTAGGCAGCATTGTAAAAAGAAAAGCACAAGGGCAAGGGAGGATAACCATGGAGGTATGGCTGCTTTGGTACTCATAGATATAGTATTCAGAATGCTGTAAGGGCCCATGCTGAAGATATATGAAGCCATGATTACAAAAACCACTCGAGCTGCCTTGCAGTGATAGTGAAAACGTCTGTGTCTAACTCGAAGAGGGTATCGTCTGGCTGTGTAGGGGCCTTGGGGTGGACTGGTTTGCTGGGGGTTGGGCTGCTGCTGTGGACTGCTTGGTCCTTGGAAGTCTTGTTGGCAGGGCTGGGAGTAGGATTGTGTTTGTATGGGATGAACAAGAGCATTCTGCCTCCGAGCTGCTCTGAAAACCATCCAGTAACATCCCAGCATGATGATAACAGGCAGCCAGAAAGAGAAGGTGGACACCACAGCAGAGTAGGACAAACTAGAGGACCACACCACAGTGCAGACCATGTGATGTCGGTCAAAGTCAATGGCCCCCCAGCCGTACAGGGGAGGCGTGCTCTGGAGGAAACTCAGGACCCAGGTGCAGACGATCAGGTTGGTTCCTAAGTGAGGAGTCATACGGGTAGGATAAGACAGAGGGTGAATGATGGCCAGATAGCGATCCACAGAGACAACTATGATGGTGTTGACCCCAGCGAATGCAAAAAGGTGCATGAGCACCACCAGGGCCTGGCACAGCCGAGCATCCAGGGGCCACACAGCTGGCACGGTGGCTGCAATGGCAAAGGGCATGACTAATATGGTCTGGAGAAGGTCTGCCAAGAGGAGGTTGAGCACAAAGCGATTGGCAACATGAAGGAGTTGAGGTTTCCTTTGAAAAACCAGCAGAACGACCACATTCCCAAACAAAGACAAGCACACAATCAGAGATATGAGCACCATCTTCACCACGCTGTTGACCGTGGAGGACCACACTGGCTCCTGACTTGTTCCGGCGAAACCAAGCTCCGGGGAAACACCAGTCAAATTTGTGGCCATGCTTGGTGTATGTAAATTTGACATTGAATGTCTGACATCCAGCAGACCCTTCACACCAACTCAGGTTAGTCCCGTTCTTATCAGGAGTGAAAAACAGCCCATTTTGCCTTTCAGGGAGTCAGAAGCGAAAGCTGCTGTGTGCTTTCTTTTGTGGGTTTCAGGTGCAACATTCAACAGGCATCTCACATTGATCTCAGAAGCACTTCATCTAACTTGACACATCATCCATAACATGTGAAAATTGTTCACAAGCCTCATCCACGAGCAGCAGAAGATGACCGACACAGATTCGCTGCTCATCGTGATCAGTGATTAATCCCTGAAGGCTTAGCAACCGAACCAGGCCCTCTCCTTGCAGCTCACATCTGCAGAAGGAAAAATGGAGTTTGGCGACAGTAGGCTCGATGCCACCGGCGTCGACAGCGGATGTCCGCACGGTGACAAATATCACGGATTGCTAATCTGTAATTGATGTATAATACCTTCAAATGATCAGTGATGCGATCATTTGCTTGATGATGCTCCCCTCCCCTGCGCCCGCTTTTCATCGCCTTGCTTCCATTTCAGCATCAGCACCAGTCAGCGGCAGCGGGCTTTCACGGCTCAGCTAACGCAGCGTGTCTTCTCCCAGCGGGGGTCTCTCATCCAGACGAGCACGTTTCCCCGTTTGCTGCTCTTTTAGGATTTCAGGACGGATCAAATATGTATCATTTTATCAGCTTTGATTCCTCCTTAGCGGTCTTAGGCTACTTACGGTCGGGTCTTGTCTCCGAAGTGTCAGGGAAAAAGAAGAAGAAGAAGAAAAAAAAAAACACAACAAGGACACCTGCATAGAAATCTCCCCCGCCGCTGGAGCTCCGCACAGACCCCCTCCCATCCGTTTTCCTCCTGTTGTTTTGAATGTGCAAGTGCCTTTCACCATCCTGCATGACATATTTATTTTATTCATTTTTTTCACCATAGCTTTCAGGGTCACATTGAAGACAGATCTCCCTGGTAACAAGTCATTCAATCACATTTGTTCTTCTTCAAGTTATTGAGGCAGAGAACAAAATAGTAGGCTATTCACTGCAGACATACTGTAGCCTGTCCTAACGGTCCCACACTCTATGGTAACTGGTGAGAATGAGATGAGAATCAGTAGTTATCTTAGTACCCAAGCTGTCAATGTATGGTGAAATATTTTTGTAGCTCTTGCAAATTAAGGCTCTTAAAAGGCAATTAAAAACTGTAGCATGCAGCACAAACTTAATTTTAGTCCTGATAATCACTAAAACTGACAACTGCTCAACTGTCTGTTCTGTGGAACAACTCTTCCTCATAAAAAACTGGCTTAAACTAAAACACATTGAATGCACTACTTATCTGTTAACCTGTAAATTTAAGGTCTTGTCATATTTTCAGAGAAATGCCACACAAGACATAGCCAACCCAAAGATGAAGAATTGCTCTGGTTCTTTTTAAAGATTCTTTAGAGACATCTAGGGACCTCAGGGAGCGGATTTCCATTGTTAAAATAGTTGTGTCCGTTACTCCACCTGAGCAAATTTCAATCAAACAGAGGAGAAATTTGACAATTCCTCTGCAGTGGTTTTCCCCTTTTTGTACAGATAATAACATCATGCTTATGATTCCATGCACACAAATGCCATTGATTGCCTAAAAAAAGAAAAAAAAAAAGAAAGATCAAAATTTTAATCAAATCAAATTTTATTTATAAGGCACTTTTAATACTAAAAAGTAGTAACACAAAGTGCCTCACAAGAGGCTAAAAGCAAAATCAACAACACAATTAAAAACAAGGAAAAGAAAAGACCC
>JAPMNP010724445.1:0-12778 GCA_029874935.1 Atherina boyeri
AGAGAAGGGAATGACACGCAGTGAAGGGTCACAGGCCGGGAATCGAACCAGGACCACAGCTGCAGGCGAGGATCTGCAGCCTCCACACATGGGGCGGGTGCCTAACCCACTGCGCCACGCACCGCCCCCTTTTTGTCCTTTAATGAATCAGAATATTAAACATAAATATTGGAGCATTTGCAAAGTTTACTGTCTAAAAAAGAAGGTCCTCATCCAGCACCTGTACATCTAATGCAATTCGCTGCAGCTTTTTAACAGAGATTACATTTTTTGTAGAGCCACTTTTCTCAAAGGGAGGTCCGAGAGCCATAACTTGTGAGTCCAAGAAAAAAAGTAATAAATTATGTTTGAATAGGTCAGTGTCCCCGTATTGGGACCACTGAATCAATTAAACAGACATTGAATAAATAACCTCCTATTATGTTGTCTTTTGACCAATAACAGGGGGATATAATGGTGACAGGTCATGTAAATCTGTCACTTATCATTCACTCAGTTGCACAGGATGCATCTACTGCAGTGCTCCATCCTCGCATTAGCACACAACAGATCCCTCACACAATGGATCTCAGGTGGGAGACATGTTTGGCCTGAATCCAGGCTACTTTTGGCACTTATGGCTCAGTTATAGAACTGGCAAGTGTTGCATGGACCAGAAATGGACTAGATGTCACTTACCAGCCTGGCTTGGATTACGGCAAGTCTCCTGTGGGCCACATGTGGTCCAGATGTCAGCATTTGGCATGGACGTTGATTATGGTAAGTATTTTGTGGTCCAGAAGTGGTCCTAATACAGGACGCCTGCCTTATGGCGATTTCCTTGTGAGCCACATGTGGTGGTCATGTGACTGAGTTTTGGCTGATACATACACATTTAGTCAACGCAGCAAGTCAAGCACAAATATGGGCCAAGCAAAAATGCATATTTGGGCCAAAAATATTTTTGTGATCTGGGATATGTTGATTAATCTGTTTACTTTAATAAGTAACGGCAAATCGCTTCAGAGGTAAGGTATAAGAGAAGCTGTTGGAAGTCCATTGACAGGACATTGAACCTCCGATTTTAGCGGGTTTATGATGCAAGGTTTTGGCCCTCCCTCTATCACAAGTATCTGATACTCACTGCTAAGGACATGCAAAAGATTGCTCCAATTTCCTACCACTTACCTCTGTGATCATCATAAATAAGTATATTACTCGTTTACAAGTAGAGAATAATCTTAGAGTTTGTCATCCATTACAATCTACCGTCTAAACAAACACATGAAGTACACTTCACATTTTATATTGTGTGCAGACCAAATTATAATGAAAAGCATTCCCACTGTTTTACCCCATCATATTTGTGGGGTGGGTGTGCAAGCGGAATTTACAGCAGAGTTCTTGCATTGAGTTGCATGAGACTCCAAAGGGCTTTATTGGAAACTGCTTGGTGAGAGTATCAGCTGTGTATTGCCCAGTAAATCAACTAAGAGCTTGCTGCTCTTAAAGACTGACTGGGATTTGAAGAAACTTGACTTATTTCCAGCAGATGTATCTCTCTACTAAATATTAGATCCATTTCATTCATTCTTATTTACCCATACTTACTAAAACTCTCTCATTATTGCTTTTTTATTTTCTGCCTATGCACTTTTCTCCTTCCTGACCATCATTTTCTTCAGTTTTTGTGACTCTCTTTTCCCCTTCAAATCATTCTGTTTTGATTCTCTTCTTCTTTACCTAGGCTCTGTCAACAAAGGCAGACTGTATTTGGCCTGCTGATCCTCGTTATCCTTCTGTTTATTGCCTACCGTATCGAGGGAGCACATCAGAAGGTGACTGCACACTGTATGTTATTGCATGTATGACCACACTTAAATTCCATGAAAGGTCAGTGACATAACTTGATTAGTCTGCTTTGTTAGGCTGACAAAGCAGAGAGGATCCATTCTTACAAAAGTTAGAGCGTTGTGGTCTTAAGGAGGTCATACTTTAATAAATTTAGCTTCTGTGGCAGTCACGGTTTTTCAGCTGTAACACTGAATGTAGTGTGTATAGATCAGGAGGTAAAGTGGCATCTATCACCTGGTTTGTCCTATACATGGATTGAATTCACCTGTAGCAAGACATCAAAACCAAGTGTTATATAAGTGCAGTTCATTTATTATTTACCTAGATAAGGCAGTGACATAACTGGGTGCACAATGAAATGATTGTCTCAGAGGATCTATGAGAGGATGCTCAAACAAAATAATTTCAAACAGGTGTGTGTCCTCATATGAACATTCCCACTTCCCATAAAGCTACCCATAACTGTGCATTTCTGACTTCCCATACAACTTTGTTTTACCTGCTAATATCTTAAATCCAGAGGGCTAACTACTGGAGTTAATTCTGTAAGCAGCAAACTGTTCCATAGAGCTGACTACAACCCTGCTACTTTGTTTTTTCCAACTTTCTGTGTTTTGGCTGTTTGATTTTGGAATCTGCTGCCAGAAAACAAGTACAGAGACTGAGGAGTTGTGTAATCAGTTCTCAGTAAGTACACGTAACAATTACTCATGGCTGGCCTTGCACTTCCCAGCACTCTGCCAGCAAAAAGAGAGGGAGTATGTGCTGTTTTTGTTTTGCCGGGTTTCCTGGGAAATGGAGTCTTTAGTNCCCCCATTCCCCTCAACTCCCTATTCCCCTCCCCTCTTCCCGTAATCTGCACATTCAAAACTTCCTCCTGAAAACAACCTGTATTGGCTCAAGGGAGAGCCATGGAAATGTAGTGATGGAGTGATAGCAGTGATAGCAGGAGAGCAACAGAGAGAGAGAGAGAGAGAGAGATCTTGGCTTGCCTTGCGCTACTAGTTGTGTAAGAGCTGGTTGCCACCAATAAGAATAATGGAGCTGTTCTTTTCTGTTTGCTGAACACTCCTACCCTACAGCTCTATCCTCTAAACTCATAAACAACCTCTGTCTCAAAAGGTTTCTCTTTCTCTCTTCCTCTCTCTCTCTACCACTCACTTGCCCTCTCCCACCCTTTAAAGTGCCCTCTGTTCTGCGCACTTTCACTCTCGTACCTTCTCTCACTCTGTCTGTCCCTCCCTTCCTCACNCCCTTGTTTCCCTCACACTCTGTGCATGTGTCTCTGCCATGTGGTTGACCGTCCCTCTCTCTGGCCTCTGCAGTATGTGCGCTACATGGAGAAGAAGACGCTGTGGTGTGCCTATTGGGTTGGCCTGGGTATCCTCTCCTCTGTGGGTCTTGGCACCGGCCTGCACACCTTCCTCCTTTACCTGGTAAGACTGAAATTCTATGACTCTTCAGAGTAAGCAGCATACCACCTCTACGCTCCAGTTATCCACTTGACTGCATGTTTATGTCACAGCTCACAATCAACAGGATGATGATGTTGGTGAATGATGGTGGTGTAGTGACGCAGGTCTTTAAAAGCACTGTTGATGCTGTATTTAGGTTGTTGCTAAGGTTTTAAAAAGAGCAAAAGCTTTTGGAGGTTTCTTATGCAACTGATCATGCATATGTGAGCGTCTTGGTATGTGTTTGTGTGTGCACATGCATTTCAGAGTGGGGCGGAGATGAATAGGCGCTGTGGTAGCCACACTGTTTTGACAGGCAGACCAGGAACAATCGCACTCAATGACCCCTCTGACTGAGTGCACATGAGGATAAAAAACACTCTCTCTCCCCCTATTTGAGTTCTTTCTCTTTCCTTTTTCCCCACTCTCCTGCTCCCCACTGTTTCACTCACTCTCACTCTTTTTCTTCTTTTTTTACTCACCCCTTCCTTTCTTTTCTGCCCGTTTTCCCCCCTACTCCCCTCATCACTGAGTGATTTCACTTTGTTTTCAGTATGAAGTGGGTGCTGAGTCTGTACTGCTGATCAGATCAGTGTCCCAAAACATCTGCTTGTCTTCACTGCTTTGAGTCCATCTGTCATCAGGGAGTCCACTGTCACACTCGGGTGGCCTTGCACAGTGGAGCTGAGCTGGAAACTTTGAAGTGACTGCCCTCTATACTGCTGTTTTTAAAAGCCAAACTGATGCTCCCAAATGTAATTTGAGAGGGTTTTTTTCTAGTCTCCCATAGCGACCTACCTCATGTCTTCAGAAGGTTTCAAAGTAGGATGTCACCATCTAGTGAGAGTGGGTGCTACTGCAGGTTGTGGTGTCATTGAGTTCATGACAGAACTTGCTGCTCTTTGCTGGGGCTGCTGCTTTGCATATTCTTGTGGAGGTTGACAGATATTGTTTTTTAGGCAGATATTGGACCAGTTATTGTAGGCTGTAATGTAATAATATTTTATTTTTTAATGTATTTATTTACTTGGTACTGAATAAAATAAGCCTTTTAGCATTTTGTATTTTCCAGTAAATTAAAAATAGTGGTCAACAGATTAATTGGCTAATTAGTTTGGTTAGTTAGCCTATTTGCCTGTGTGAGTCATCAACATTGGCTACTAATGTCCCTCAAACTCAATAAAGCAAAGTGAGGTTAGTATGGTTGTTGTTGTAAAACTGTGTTCACATTCCCTCATATGTTAGCTTTTGCCATCTACAGGCAGGCATCAGTTAATGTTGTGTAACATGACCTGAGTGGAAAACAGTATGACTTTAGTTATTGGCTCTCAAAACTTGATAATAAGATCGTAAATGGCAAATATACGGTTTACTGTCTCTATAATTCCGTTATATAAACATCACAAAATGAGTCCTATTTATTGAAAATTGTCACGTTGCGAGCATTCAACCAGCTACACTCACTTAGGAATAAAAAAAAACTCTCTATAGTTGGCATCCACTTAACCACCACTCCTACTTACAATGTTGCTGTGAAGTAAAATATTTGTCTCATTTGTTATCAGACAAATATTTTTATCGGATGATTGTAGAAAGCTCACAAAACTAGAACTGCTCATATGGGTGGGAAATTTCTATTGGTGTATCTTCCTTCATTCCTATACTCAGTGACCTGAAATCATAAAGCATTCATCATCTGTAATTTGGGATGATTGAGGAATGGTGAGCTATGATTGTCAGTGTTAAACACAGAAAACATCTCTTAAGGATTTTAAGGATTTTTTTGTTAGTATTACACCAGACAGCACAATCATTTCCACAATTATCCATTTGTTTGTTATCTGCTACACAGCTGCTTGTTACTGGGCTCAGCTTTTTTTTCTTTCTAGAAAGGTTAAAGACAGCTGGCAATCCAACTCTGATCATTTTGAGGAACATAGATTGAAGTGCTGCTGGTGTTAAACTGTACTAAATGAATATTGATTCTGAATTTAATGCCACTAATTTAGAAACCATAGAATGATGATTCAGATCAATCCATCAAAATAAAACAGCACCACCAACTACACACCCAGTTGGGTCAAATGTTCTCTCTATTTTAAAGACAAAACTATTATTGTAACGTTTGTGAAACTAAGATTGATTATAGGACACATATGTTGTCTGCAACTGTTTTTACTCAGTGCTCTTCATAAACCAGCAACTGAGTGCATATTTTAACCATAAATTAGTCCCTATGGGCACAGTTTGTGTAAATATCTGACCTCAACACACTATCATTTATTGTTGGTGAGCCTGCGATCTGTTGTTGTGAAGTATATAATAAAACATTTTTCAATTAAAATAATTATTCAGATTATTGTAGCTGATAGATTTTCTTAAGAGACAGTTAAGTGTTAATGAACTTTAATTTACTGTGTTTTTTGTGTTCAATTACTTTAGTTTTTTGTTTTGTTTCAGATGAATTGAAAACAACATGACTTAATTGTTCTATATGATAGCCATTCGATACCTTGCTCAATTATTAATTGCCAGTGGTCTTTAAAAGACTCATTCCACTTACTACTTTTTGTACCGACTGATTCTGCATCTGCATCTCTGGATACCAATATACCAATCATTCTTTTTTATTATACATTCTGATAAAGTCAAAATATATATGTTTAGTAAATCACTATGATGGTTAAAGATTCTAGTTATTGGCCTGGCCCAAACCGTTTTTGTGTTAGAAACTATGTACTTCTATTTAGTTTGCAATTCCTCTGTGTTTTTTCACATGTCTGGGTCCTGACAAGATTTTTTAATTACTCAAAATAAATAAGTTTGAGGATTTATGAGATGATAAGTTAACAGTGGAGAATGCCAGGAGGCGTGTTGCTCTGTTTTTAGTAAGTAGGACTGGGTCAGTGATTGCATTTGGGTCAAACAAGTTCAGAACACATGCTTAGATGTCTTCAAAAACTTACTGGTTAATACTCGCAGCTTTACCTTTCTGTCTTTCTCATGCTAAAACATAAAAACTGAAATATGTCTGGATTATCAAAAGCTCGACTGTAATCTGCACCCAACACAATATCTCAAGTGGTACACACAATGTAAATATGCAACAGCTAAAAGGAACTGCTTTTTATTTTTGTTACATAGTATCTCAACAAATCTAAAATATTGTATAGCCATTATGTTTTAATTGACAATACAATGTTTGTAATTGACCAAATTCATTTTTATAAAGAGTCAGTAGAGGGTGCCAGTGGTTCAGAAATCTCAGTAAACTTGAAATATTTGTGCTGAATTAATCAAACATGCCTTGGTGGGCTGACCAAATATCTATATTTGATTTACATAAAAGCCACACCTTAAAATTCATATTATGTCTATTTATTCTGGAAAGCAGATGCTCGACTAGTGCTGCATACTTACTGCAGTTAAAGTGACAGGAATGCAGAAGACAGCCAATTCACATCACATCAACAGGTCTTAATTTAATTGTGAAGGTCTTAACAGATATGGATACTACCAAAGTCAAGTAGCCATTAAATGAGACATATAATAAAAATGTTATATTTGAGAGCATATACTGCATGTAGTGGCTGTCTGAACACTAGCATAAAAACTCAATGAAACAACAACAAAGTGTAGTTGTCAGGTATGTTCATCTTTAATTGCCTTCATGCTGCATTTGCTGTACCTCAGAAATCAGAACTTTAAACTCTCCTGCTTTTTGCCTTTGTTAAGCGTGAATGGTCCTTAGCAGCCAGCAGTTCACTTAACTTAAGAAAGAAATTAGCTAAAAGCTATACCAGTAGATTGTTTAATATTTTATATCATGATTAGGAACTGTAAACAGAGTTCTTTAATCTTTTCCAAGTAGATGGTAATTCTTAGTTGCAAGTTGTCAGTGAATGCACTTCCGTTTACCATTAGAAACTAAAAAAAAAAATCATATTTAAGTGCCCCATATAAGCAGCAGTTCTTAGCATTAGGCACTAAAAATGTGCACAAAATACAGGGCGGACTGACAGTGAAATCCAGCATTTATAGAGCTGCAGCACAGAAAATCATGAAATGGACACATATTAGAAAAACTACGTATTCATAATGACACAGACAAAATGTTTGTGCCTGGCACAACTTTAAATGTAACATTTTTCAATAGCATGAAGGAGCTTGGATCGTGTGCTCATCATGTCCAGACTCAGCATTCACTCATCCAGAATAAGGATATCTTGACTTAATTTTTTATAATGATCGCTTCCTAACTGTATCCATCTCATTATTGATACCTGTACTGTGTAGCTTTGTCCTCTCTGACTTACAAATGGTGACTTTGTCGTGCATTAAATGTAAAAATGTCACTATTTATCAAAATGTGGTGACACTGTGTTGTTCCAAAGAATTGTTTTGTGATGGAGGTATTAAGCTGCATGCCAGCCCAACATTTGCCAATCAAATGCCTTTTCTTGGTTGTGGTGCTTTGTTTTAACATTCTGGGTCAGTTCAACACACCTTGCAGTAAGATTGTGCTGAAATCGGTGACTAGCAAAAGTTGTCTGGGAGATATGCAGACAGGAATATGTAAGTATTCGAGAATGAAACTACCAATAAAATACATTTCTAACATTATGGTGAGTGGAAGTGTGAGCTAAGTATTAGCTCTCAGTCAAACACTTTATGCTCTTTCATAATGCTAATAACTTATTATTTACAACAGTTTTAATCCAATTTACTTCTGCATTGTAGTTGGAAACTGTAGGACAGAGCTCAATTCAGAGGGAGACATCCTGAAACAAGTTGCTGTGAAAGAGCTGTAAAATCATAGTTTTAAAAGGAAGATTTGTGATGTCTTTTCATGGTATTTTGATTAAAGCATGTTGGAGGCATTTAATTAAGACCTTGAGAAAGTATGTCAGCTTGTGAAAAAAAGAGTATATGATGTCTTATTTAAGTTTCAATCTAGTGCTATTTTTACACGACCTAGCATGTCATCATTCTCACATGACTTTTCCGACCTTCCCAGATGCCATTGTGGGTCATTTTCTTTCTTTTAAAGCTTTTCTTATTCTCTTCCAAAACATATTTTGTACACTTTTGATTTCCTTGAACTGGTCGCACTTGAATTCATGGTTTCTAGTAAACTTTTGTTAAACTAATATGACAGTCTTGCCCTACTGCCTGTTGTCTTATAAGAAATAAATGAGCATGCATCACTTATTAAATGAACACATCAGTTGGAACGTCATACTATGAGATTACTGCAGAGCTACCAGCAGATGGGGTACACAGACAATCACATGCAAACAATCCCAGTCAATGAAACCAGAGCAGATGTGACAGCTCTCCCGTTCCCTGACATGGGCAATTGCCGCCCTGTCTCCCCTCTATGTTTTCATCCCGCTGAGACTGCAGGAGATCATTGTATATGGTTCAGAACTGATCAATAGAGAAAGATAAAACACTGCAGTCCAGGCATGGAGAAGGAAAAAAAAGGTACACTTGGCACATAATCAAGTGTATTTTATCCAGCTGCTCGGAGAGAGGAGATAACATGTGGATGCTCACAATACAGACTGTGAAAAGAATAAAAATGCTCTAGAAAATAAAAGTGATCTGATCTCAGTGTGAACTGTAGCTGGAAAGATCATTACACATTTGCACACACATAAATGCGTGCTGGAGGAGGACATGCACCTGTACAGGTAATGACCATCACAGGTAATGACCATCACAACTTCTATCAAAGTTTTAAGAGGCACCAGCTTTTGTTTTTTTCTTTTAAAGTATTTGTTACCTAGTGATAACTCGTGTCAAGGCTCTTCATAAAACCTCTTATAACTCAGATGGAGTTAGCAATGTGTATGACTATCAAAAGTTTGGGTATGCTATAAATATTTTATTAGATAGTTCATCTGAGTTATCCACCGTTACATTACTTCAGTAATGGCTGTTGCCATTAAGTCATTATGGGCTGCATAAAAATTTTTGTGCTCAACATTAAATCAACACGACGAATTATATCGTTATAATTGAAAGCCTGCATGTTGCTGTTTCTTTTATTCTTTGGGCGAGAGGTGTACGTGTAGAATCTTTTCATGAACATAAGTGTTAGCAGTCACTGGGAAATATTAGAAGAATAGAAAGATGTAATCATATGTGTATATAACGTATGACTTAATGTCCCTTTTCTTTTACTAAAAAAGCCATTGGCTTATCTAAATAAAGGAACATTGTGTAGTTTTCTGTATTGTGTTTCTTTTAGGATTGCTAAATTATAGGTTGCTGGGTAGGCTTCTGTAGAGTATACAGATTTCACCCAGCAAGCCCCCTGAAATTAAGTTTTGACTGTTTGCAATTACCAAAAGCACAGCCTTAATTACAGTTAACTATCACTGTAAGCGATGAGCAGGTCGGAAAATGTTGCTTCCAGACATTACTCCAAGCATTGTTGTTATGCTCATACACCTCTGTATGGATCATTTTTTTCACACAGCATGTACTTTTCATTAAGTGCTGTTGAAATAATAATAATAACAACAATAATAATAATGATAATACTAATGATAAGGAAGAAATTATCTGCTTAACAAGAACATGTGGGTGAATGAAAACTGCTCACGTCATGACAAGGCACTGGACAAAGGACTGGTATGTGTGTGTGGGGCACTATGCTTCACTCTTGGTCATTGTGTGACTTTTGGTGTGACAAGACAAGTTTCCTTCCAGAACAAATAAGCCCATTGGTAATTCACATAGAGAAAAACTTAGTGTCTTTGTTTAAGTTGTGACTCACACACTTTGCCGGTCCGTATGATCAGGGACCTGTGCTATGAAGCATGATTAGTGGCTCAGTGATAACTGAGGTAACTGCAGGTTCATCCCAGGGTTCTTGGTGTCACAAAGATGGTTCACTTTGTACTGTAGCATATTGTCATGGCAGCTTGTGATTGTTTCGGGTGAAATTAGGTTAAAAACAGCGCCTACTGGTCTGGTAATTGTAATGATGATTTAGGATATCAGTTTGTGGGCGGTGAGAGGGTCTCAACTTTCTTTTATCTATATTACAACATGAGGACAGTCTGGAGGATTTAGCTGATGAGTGAAATGCCTCAGCAGAGAGAACTGCTACATTTTTATTATTACTAGATGGATAGATAGATATTTCATATAGATTTATTTGGATCAGTAACTTTTATGAAGTTTAATCTCCAAAAAAGGAAGAATAATAAATGAGCAGATGAACAAAAGATCATTAAAAATTCCCTGCTTGACGTAAACATGTGGGTGAAGGAAACTGACTCACGTCATGGGAGAGTATGGAACAAAGGACTGGGATGTGTGTGTGAGTATGTGTATTATGTGTGTGTAATAAAGTGAAGTTGAAACTGTCTTACACCTGATGAGAATATCATTGGAACACATAACTTGACATGTATCATCATTGTCAAAATCTATTTGTATGTCAATGGATGGAGCTGCAATTTTGATTTTATTAATCAATTTACATTAACACCCCCCTCCCCGGCTTTCAGTCTGTTTTTATTTCAACATAACCCACGATTTAAATGTATTACCTGTATTTTATTATTTGTTATATTGTGGTTCTTTTGTAAGACTTTTTTTTTTTTTAGCTCAGAACTGAAAAACATTTTAGAAATTGTTGCAGTTGCTGTGATTAGTGGGAACCTGTTATATATACATGCATAAACCTTGCCAGGACAGTAATTCAGAATATCTTTGACTCTACGCTGAGACAAACATGACTCAGCATAGCACAATCTGCCCTTTGTTCACCAAAATGAGAAGTGATACAGTACTCTGCATACATGTTACCCAGAACATGAATGACACATCGGGATCATGTTCAGTAGTTCTTTGAAAAGCTGAAAAGCTGCTCTTGACTCACCACTGGCTGGTAGTAAGAGATCTCTCGCTTTAACTTCAACACCTCTTAAATTCCAATTGAAGCCATTAATTTTTAACTACATTGAGATAGTGTGTCAGAGCTTTAGCACAGGGATTTGATCCTTTTACTGCCAAAAAGGCAGTTTAACTTACATACCGTAAAGATACGGTAAAGTTGATTGGGAATTTTACACTGATAAGATGTGGATCTGCAGCTGTAAGGGGCAGTGCCCAAATTAGGATTTAAATGTGAAAAAGGGCTTTTACTTTCCCTGGTGAAAAAAAAGATGAAAGAAAAAAGCAGGACAATTGCTGACATTCATGATCATTAAGCAATTAATTTTTTTCCTCATAAGATCGGAGACATGGATATGCCCGAACATCTTGTGACTTACTCATCTTCACCAAACCCCTTCAAAGATAAATGCCAATGAGATGTGTAAATAAGAGCTTTGTGTATGTGTGAGTGTGTGGTATTTCTAATAGCTTCTCAGTCTTAACTGTCACACCTCAGCCATCCAAGGCATGCGGCTGTTGGTGTGCTGGAGGCCTCACAAGTCCTCTAAATACCAAGTACAATTACCATTTGATATGAAAATCTCTCACACACACACTGCAGGAAACAAATCCTGGGACAAAGTGGACTTACTGTATTGCCAGTCTGGAATTGTACCAACGACCCTCCTAGAACAAGCCAAACCCGAGCGCTGTTGGCAGACGGTATAGATTTTGTGGTAAAACCACATGAATAAAATACCAGGACCAATCCCTCAAACCTCCACACAGTTTGTACTTACCACCCACTTCTAAACACCCCTGCCCTTCCTCTCCATCTCGGCTCCATCACTGGCCTTAATCCAGAGTTCTCTTACCTCCCTCAGAGATTCAGACCAGAGCTTCTTCATAACCAACTAACCTCTAATGTTTGTCCCACTTTGCCTCCAGCTGTCTCCCACTGTAAGAAGTGGTTAGCAGGTTATGCTAGCTGGACCATGTCTAATGTGTCTAAATGGCCCTTGACAACCACAGTGACCTGTTAATGACTGGACCATCCTGTGGTCATGGTCTCTGAGAACTGGTCAGTTTATGGTCAGTGTCTTGATTGGGTTCCCAGAGCAACTTGCCACTAAAAACTAAGAGGAAGACTGTGACTGGTTGTGGCATGAGACCCAAGCACCGTATCTGCTTGGGTCTTTGAATTCAAAAGAAAAAGTTATGATTTGATCTTTGGTCATTTGAACTGTAGGATAGTGCACAACATTTATATTTACAAAAGAAATACAGCTTGCAAACTCTGTCATTTTAAAGATAATAAAACTAAATTTAAAGGTAGGGTCCATGTTAATGGAAAAGGGCTAGAGCAAGCTAAATTTAGAATATACAGTATAGAATTCCGAAGTTCAAACCCCTTTTGTCAGATTTTCCCCCCGAAACCACGCCTCCAGAGTACAGGAGCGTGCAATGTTTGGACATGCCTGGGGGAGGGGGTGGGACCAATACCAACTGTTTTTGATTGACATATCAATTCAATTCAATTCAGTTTATTTATATAGCGCCAATTCACGACAGATGTCGTCTCAAGGCACTTAACA
>JAPMNP010724447.1:0-14127 GCA_029874935.1 Atherina boyeri
AATTAAAATGCTCCAAAAAATGACCTTACAGCACTATAAAGATATGCTCTGACGGCCTTGTTCAATGGTAGATCTTAAAGGGTTAAGGCGGTACAAAACAAAGCATGAACCGTATGGACCTATTAACATTTGTGCACACGTATGTTCATAATCATTTCTCTTGACAGTTACTTGCGTTGTTGAAAATTGCACACATTTCTGACTTTTCAGGGGAAAGTGAACTTTATGTCTAGTGTTACTGATTTGTTTTTTTATGTTTCATGTTTAGCTCTTCCATTTTGTTTCTAGAAAATTGCACGATTTCAGTCTGTGTGTGTAAAATTGGCTCCATTTGCCACCCCATGACTGGTTCAAAACCATGACAAAGAATGGGAGGCAACACAAAAAGTTAGTGTTAGGCTAATTATATTTAACTAGAAATTAGCTAAATTATCATAAAATTCAAAAGAAAAATTTGAGGTGTTTTGAAATGTGTGATATGTATGCATTGTCGTGTGGCAAAAATAACCCATGATTAGATTAAGATGTGTTGAGTAAAGGGAAACATAGTTTACCTTCAAGTTCCCACCATACAAGGACAAAGAGGCTGGGTGATAACACACACAAATTGCTTTATGTGGTTTTCCTCTGAATTGTGACATACAGTTTGAGCAGATCCTAAAAATCCTGCATGGTAATGTGATGAAAGAATAATTGGTTATGCTGTGTATTTGTGCCCATAGGACCCCACTGCATGCTGCTGCATTTGCAGAGGATGTTGCGGGACTTCAGCTGGTGCTTCGCCACGGGGCAGAGATCAATGCAGTGGACCAAAGTGGACGCTCTGCTGTGATGGTTGCTGCTGACAAAGGACACAGTGGCTCTGTTGGTAAGTCTTACATCAGTCAGGTTGTGGCATTGGTGTTTTTCAGGGCTATGGTTTATTTATAAGATATGATGTGAAAAATCATCATTACTACTTTGAAAAGTTTGACAATAGATGTCAAATGTATTGATTGTATTTTTGTCTTCGTGCTACCCAGCTATCCTCCTTCACCGGGCCAAGGCTGATCTGACACTGCTGGATGAAAACAGGAACACTGCCCTGCACTTGGCCTGCAGCAAGGTACACAACGGTATTCGCTAGAGTCTAAAACCAAGATGTCACAGTTCTGATGGATTCTGATACTTATACGTGCTTCCTTTTTTTGTTTTTCTCTTTCAGGCACATGAGATGTGTGCTCTGCTCATTCTCGGCGAGATTCACAGTCCTACTCTTATAAATGCCACCAATAGTGCTCTGCAAATGTAAGAAATTGCCAAAATTTTGATCTTGTACATTAAAAACAACTCTTTTACCACTTTGAAAAATACTGCACAAACCATGTATGCCCAAATGTAAGTTATGTGTCACTCTGCCTTAAACAACCATGATCATATGGGAATTTTTGGGAACATTTGACCCTATACCCTTTCTCTCAGCTATCAAAGCCCAGAGGTATACATGAATGATGTTCAAAGTTTGATATTCAAAAACATCTAATATTTAACCCCATAACTTAGGAACCAAAGGAGATATTGTGACTTATTCTTTTTAGTTAAATATTAAATTGGTGACCCGGATCTTGGATTCCTTATTATGATTTAGAGCTTGTGTAATGTTGGGTTGGCCTCTCTTACATCCCAACTATCAGGTTGAATATTTAATTGAAATTTAGTGTAGCCTTTACTGCACATTGGTGACTAGTTGGTTTGATTATTGTCTGTCTCTTAAATTCTGACTTGTTTTGGCACAGGCCCCTCCATCTTGCAGCACGCAACGGCCTGGCTACGGTGGTGCAGGCGCTGCTGAGTAGAGGAGCAACGGTGCTGGCCGTGGATGAGGAAGGTGAGGCATTCTGATATTATTAATCTGTGTAGGTTTTGCTTTTTGTTATTGTTGTTTCATTAGTTCTGGTTTGTCTCTACTAAAATTCACAATAATTAAAGCTGTGAGAGAAACAAAACTGGAGTTTTCAGCTTTTTTAACCCAAAACAGGAAAGATATTCAAATGCTCTGGGAGGATGAGGGTAGCTTTAAATATGGAGGATACTTTTCTGCAGATTTTCTGCTTATTATATATAGTTTTTGGATCAAATATTGATTAGAGAAGCTGAAGGTGTAACTAATAAATCATGTGCTGATGTTTGTGTTGATGTCTGTTAGGCCACACCCCTGCTCTGGCTTGTGCTCCGAACAAGGACGTGGCAGACTGCCTGGCTCTGATCCTTTCTACCATGAAGCCTTTCCCCCCGCGGGACCCTTCCTCCTGCTCCTGCTCCTCTCCCACGGTCACCCCCTCCCCGGGTCTCAACTTGCTGAAGCACTGCGGAATCACCGCCGCCTGCTCCCCCCTGCCCAGCAATGGCCTCCACAATGGCTACGTCAAAGACCGCCACGGTGCACCAGTTGGCTTGGACGGGTGTCTGTCTGAGTGAGGTCTCGTGGCCCCCCCCCCTCAGTCAGCTGCTATCACCATCATCACCACCAGGGGGTGACTACCTTTAACTTGGTCGAGAGGACCGGGAGAGCACCCACCCATGTGTCTGTTTTCTCTGTATGTACGTGTTTGTGCGTCTGTGTGAGCGTGTGCATTTGGTCTTTTCTTGAGGTGCAGTCAAACCTAATATGCAATTAGATCCTATTCCTCCATCTCCTAGTAGTGCTTAATACATAGAGGCAGATTGCTCTACAAGGTCACTCAGACAAGGCGAGGCATTCAGAATAAACACTAGCAATCTGGCCATCTCTAAATCATGTAACCCTTTAAAACCATGCTGACATAGTTATATAACCAACATTTAAGAGCATGGAAGTGTCTGTATCAACCGTTTCTTCATATCATTCAGCAGAAAAGTCATATCATGTTTAACCAGTTGTGGTGACCTTGTAGAGGAACATCCAGCCTTCCCGAAAGAATGATCAAAGAGTTTTTGTTTTTGAGGATCTTTTTTTCTTTTTCTTTTTACATTTTTTGTCTGTTAGCCTAGATTTTTATGAAGGAACCACACAAGGGAAAATCTAAATTTCGGTTAAGAGTGCAATGCTTTTTGTACAACAGTACAATCTGAAAATTGGAAAAGGGTGACAAAGATGTTAATGCTATAGTGTACTTTAAATGTACGGCCTAGAATTGTTTGGCATTTTAAGATAATTTGGTAATGCTGCTGAATTAATTAGCATGTCTCCTTCCAAAGGAGAGCCATTGGGGGTCAGCATTGTAACATCCTCATGTTCTTAATGTTGACCACATTTTTTAAAGATGCTAAATAAGTGTTTAAGCTAGAATGTTTCTAAGCATATAAGTTATGACCAAAGTTGATCAACACTACTATGGCTATAAATTATTTATTTGAGATGAACTGTACTGTATAGAGAAAGACAATAGATCTCGATATACCTCGTCAACTCGTTTAGCAGCTGCTTCATCTTCACCCAGGGTCCGTAGGCCTAATGTTCTCTTTTTGTAGGACTAGAGAACTACTGTAGGATATAGTGACTGACTGAGGCCTTGTTTATTTCTAGATGAAGGCTTTACTAGTAGTATCTGCCAACAACACCTCATCAAAGCATCATATATCTGAGCACATAAATGAACAAGCCATTTCAATTTATTTCCCATCTCCTTAACAGTGTTTTTTTGGAAAAGATTTCAGAATTTGAATGGCCTGACTATTGAAAGAGAGCAGTTAGATTTTGTTATTTTAGGCACTAAAGACATTTTTGTTCTTTATTCCTTGTATTTTTTTCTTTTTTAAATTGGCCATCAGCATTGTGGATTTACGCTCTCACTAAAGGAGTATTTCTCTGAGCTGGTGAACTCGTCTTAAGAATTTAACAGTTTATATCGCAGCTTTCTTGGTGGTCAAATCTGATCAGTTCGGACAGATAAGAGTATCGTCTGCTATTTTTATTGGGCAGTTTTCAAGCAATATTTTCTTTTGGCCTTTTTTTGTTGAGCGTTATTGAATAGACAATCACTGTCACAAGGGCTTTTGTTTCCCTGGAATGTGTTTAATTTTTCTTCTTTTTTGTTTTTCCATATTTTTTTCTTTTTTAATTATCTCATGAAAACCTTACCTAAAGACTAAACGAATGGCTCTGTGCGTGCCGGGCATTTTATTGTCAGTGTCAACACGAATGCACTGGATTGCCTTTATGGCATCTCATGAAATGCCTTTTGACCCATGCCTTCTATAACGCATCATTTCAGTTGGATTGCTTAATGGCAGAGTACGACAAGCCCTGAGACTTACGGTATGTTTCCACCCATTTGATAGCAACATTGAACTACACTTGCACCACTGTATCTAGTGGGGAAGAAAAAATAAATATATTGCCTGGCTTATCTTGATGTTTTGGCTTTACAGATGACCAGGGAGTCAAAATCCCTAAAATAATTTAATAGGGCTATGAAGAGAAGGAGCGGGATCTTTGCTTNTTTTAGATTTCAGGAAAAGCAGAAATCCAAATATGTGCTTTTTGATGTTCATTTAATTGTCTCTTCATCCCATTTTCTGGTACTAAGTATACTAAAAATGATTGTATCGGACCACTAGAGCTGTTTGTGAATTTTAGATGTTATATCTATGCTATTTAGTTGTCTCTTTAAAACAAAAAAAAACAAACAAAAAAAAAACAACAGAAAACCATCTAATGATGGTTGGATTACACTGAGTCAGATTGTTTTCATTGGCATGATAACTTCATATCCACTGGTAATGAAGTGGCACAATTGCACATGTTAGTTGACTGGATGAGGACCTAGACGAGGCTGTGTTAAGTACTCCTTTTAAATAGCTTATCACATCAGTGTGTTAAACTTGGTTTTTCTCAAACTGTCAGAAAATCCTTTTCAGAGCAAAGCTTTCCATGAGTTAGGGATGTATATTTATACACTTGATATAGATTTGGCATTTTGTTCAACCTCCGTAACTGAACGAAATGAGATTGAACTAATTGGTAACCCCAGCCTTTGTTATCTTGAGCTAGTTTTCATTAGAACAGTAGTAATAATAGCGGAGATAGTTGCATCCTTTTTTTGTAATCTCAGGATCTGCTCAGAAGCAGCAGGTAGAATTTATTAATCCAATCAGACCTCCGCAGGATGATAACGTCTACTGTTTTTTTGTTTTTTTTATGGGATTTTTTTTTTTTTTTTTTTTTTGATGGGATGTTCCATAATTTAATACCTTTTTAACCCTAATCCCACAGCACTTAATTAGATAGTCAAGCACGCACTTTAGTGCATTCAGGTTCTAAGTGTGCAAAATCGAGCAGATGAAATGTATGTACTTATGTTTACATGCATGTGTGTCGCTGCTGAATACAGGAAAGTAGAGTTGCAAAAGACAAGCAAAGGATGCAACATAATTGTACTCAAACAATGCNAAAAAAAAGAGGAAAAGAAAAAAAGGTGTGTCTAAGCACTATGGGACAGTATCACTGCCCGATGACTTGTTTGTATTATCTGTTTCTGGGCAGGCGGCCCAGCAAAGAGGCCAGATCTTGTTACCCAGCTTCCTCTCAATGAGATAGACTCTGGCCTAAGTCACATGGAGTCAGTCCATTGATTTAACTGACACCTCAGGCAGGCTCCTCCAAGTACTCTCCATGCTCTTTCTGCCATCTGCAGGTGCTGTCAAGCCAGCCCGTTAAGACAGGGATTTTTTTTTCCTTCTTGTGATGTCATTATCTGTCCAGTAAATGGAGCCGTTGCCACTTGCAACGATACATGATTTAACAATCTTTTTGTTGTATCACAGTATTCCTGTACATGCTTTTCTCATTTGTGTATACCAGTAATACCTGTGGTTGTGCATGGAGCTACATCACAGCTGTGATATAGCAGCTATGAAACAAACGGAGCATATACAATATATTTGGAGTCATGAGATGGAAAGCAATGAAAGGTCCAATTGTAGCAATAGCGCGCGTGTGTGTGTAATAGTGTGCAGCACAAATATTGCACTGCCATCCATTTAGGCCAATTCAGTAAATCACAGCATAGATGCCAATGGAAGATTCAAATGCGGGTTAGATGTCATAAATTTTGGTCACGAATAAGGCCTGTTTGCCAAAATATGTTGAGAGGAAACCCCTCTTGGTGAAGCAGCAATGGATTTATGCATATGTTCAAGCAGTTTACAGTCTGACCATCAAATCTGAGCCATGAATTTTCTGACTGAAATGAATGTAGGGTCAGTTTAGAGCAGGATGATTTGCTTTCTCCTGGTTTTGAACTGTTGCTCTTCATTTGTCTTGCATAGATATGATTATACAGGTAGCATGTAGTAAAATAACTATTATTATTATTATTATTGTTATTATGTGTAGTAGTCTTCCTGCATTGAAGGTCTGGATATGTTTGGTCCCTCCCACCCCTCTTTTTTTCTTTTTTCTTTTTGGCATCATTGGTAGTGTTTAAAGACCTGCTGTTGTGAAATATCACCACTTTCTCTTATACATGCATACACACAGTTGTATAGAGTGAAGCCTACAAGGTAAAAGGAGGGCAAGAGTTCAGATGAATTATCATTCATGTTCATCCATTCCATTGAGATTGCCTTACAGTACAGTAAAACGAGAGACAAAAAAGGTCTACAGTAGATAAGATCACACATACTATTAAATAGCCTATATTTGACAAAATGCACCTAAGCTACACCCATTTAGTGCCATAGAAACCTTGATTTGCCTTTAGACATGAATCATATTTACTTGTTCAGCAACATATTCAGACGTAGGCAGGATTATTACAGTTTTATGTTTGGAGCCGCATGTCTCTTCCCCAATCGTATTAGTAAAAATAAATTATATACACATTTGCATGGAATATTAGTACTTAAATACGAGTATTCTGTTAAATTTTGGTGTTGATAGAATTCAATTTTATAATTGGACATTTTTGAAAAATAAAGGTAGTCCCTTTGGTTTTGGCAAAGCAATCTATAAGTTGTGCGTTTAACAAGATGGTTAATAATGTATGTGTGTGTGTGTGTGTGTGTTTTAAAAAAGGAAAAAAATAAGGTTTTTTTTTTTTTTTTTTATTACCAAAAAAAAAAGCATGGTATATACATTATAGAATTGATTTGCCTCAATGGATGTCTTGGTTCTTACTTGAAGTAAACGGCAAATTTCAATTCAACTCTGATCCACTGTTGAGCCTTTTGCCTTAAAAGCTGAAATAGAAAATGATAACCTGGCAGAACCTGATAAGTTACATCACCTATAGAGTTATGCTACTTGGTTTGACTGCAAAAAAACAAACAAAAAATTGGCGGCTGCTTTTGGTCCTACAGACATCTCTGGGTGTCAAGAAGCACACACAAATGGAGGTAGCGCATAGCTCAAGGTTGCCATGGTGCAGAGATTGTTCTGAGGGGTTGGGATATCGCCATATTTTCCACTGTGAATGAATGAATGAATTCAAAATTCACTTGTAAACAATCAGCTACGGCTTCTCTGTTAACCAGAGCCAAATGACACTGGGAATTGAAGTGGTGTACCTCAAGAAAATATTCAGACAGGAGGAATGCTTTTACAGCTATGCTAACAAAGAGTTAAAATCTAGTGATCCAACTTGAGGGTAGTGTAATCCTGCTTAAACCAGCCTAAATCGGATGTTCTACGAGGAAGTGTCGGCAGATTTCTCATGTGTCCTACCTTACGAAGGTGCAGCTAACTGCACCTTTTACTTTTTATTGGACCTGCAGTTTTACCTCATCAGTGATCTTTTGTGCGATGATGCTGACATTGACCCTTTGTGATTTGTTGTTTTATCTGACGCCAGTCATGTAGATTACTCTCTTGTAGTATGTATGTGTGTGAGACTTTTTAACATATGCATGTCGTATCTAAACATGCACAAACCAGTTTTTTTCTTTTTCTTAAAAATAATTTTGGAACAAAAGAGCATAATTACCCTTTTTCAACATTTCTCTTCATAACAATCAACAAATGAGTCTGTTATCTGGTGTAAGTCACACAGAGTAAGGGGTACAGTATAATGTCAGGTGGGAAATGAAAGTAGCTATAAAACTTTACCTCTGAAAGTCAAAATAATACAATTTTATTGTATGACTATTGCGAATTTGACCGCTTTCCCTGCCTGAATGCTTGGTTATTCCCCCCTACCACCAAAAGGATCTGTGTAATATCAAACACAGCGGTGGCATGGTGCCTTTTATTTGTTACTACCGAAAGGTACGGTCTTCCATTTGTATTTCCCAGAAGCCTTATAATGGGAAAAAGAAATTACACTGAACATAAATGACTGCAGTAGATGGACACATTGAGCATTTTTTCAATTCTGTGTGATCTGAGTTAAAAGAGAAAAAGCCTAGATAACTCCTTTTTATTAGTCTGTATTTCACTATATATTTCCAGTGCTCCCTTAGGGTGGCGGAAAGAGATTGCACATTGCTGATGCGATTTTTGGGCACATCAAACAGTGAATGAATGGGGATCGATAGTTCGAAAGCACAAATCCAAAGAAGGCACCTCGGGGCTCATTGGGCTCTCCTAACAATAAGAAGTGAAGGAGCCTATAGACCAAATTTTAGGCGAAGATGTGAGAAAACCAATCTCACCCTTTTGTGCGTAAAACATGAGGCTTGATTGTCAGTAACACATTAACTGTAGAGACTATTGTCGGGAATTACAGAGCTGCTTCTGATTGTTCTTCTCAACTCCTGGGTGTTCATCTCCTATTGGTAACCTCACCGTGCAAACCGAGTTGTGAAACGATGCGGTAGCCGCATTCAACATCAAATATAGGTGAACTGTTTGTTGTGACTGTGTTGCGAATTGATTGTGATTGTTTTGTGTTATTTAGGGTAGACTGACTACAAGTAGGATTGCAGTAGTAGCTGTGTGCAGCGTTTTAATAACAGTGTGATCATATTATAGAAGTGACGTAACATTTGTTGTCTTACTATGACATTAAGGCATGAATCTTGTCAAGCTGACCTCGTTTGAAATAGATAAAAGTGCAATAACCTTTTGTTTATCATCGCTTCCTCAGTTAAAAAAATGAATATGCCCTTTTTTAAACACCAAAAGTCACTCATCTGTAGCAAATGAAGGATTTCAAGTGGTCCTCTTGTTTGTATTCAGAGAGGTGGCATTTGATAGTGGAGTGTGTGATATTCCGTTCTTGAAACTGTGATCAAAATCCAATTTTAAAAGCTGCCTGCTCAGACACAGGACCGTGCACAAGTTGCTAGATTTGAGTAGGTGCTTTTTTTTCCTTTTCTTTATTTGTTTTTTTTCCTCCCTCTTTGGATGGACTTTGATGGTATTGTAGTTTGGACTTCTGGTTTATTGCCAGTTGACACGTTCATTTGCATGTGTAGGTGTGTATATGCATCCTCTCTTCCTCCTTGAATGAAGTGTTTTCTCAAAAATATTTAGACCTGCTGTCGGTGGTTATATGAGGATAAAAGGAAATATAAAATGCCTTATATTGTTTTCAATGTTAAGCATTAAGGGTTCTTTAATGTCCCTCCCTTTCAGTGTGTAGCCTAAAGCTTGTACAGTTAAGATACTCATGAGATTTCTATCTACTGTATAGCCTATTTGTTTTCAGAATTTGTTACTTTGAGGTCCTGTGATTGTGGTTCTAGAGAAACATTCCCCTTGAAAGTGCCGTTTGTTTTCACCAGCAGAAGATGTGTTAATGTGGGGGGAGAATGCATTTACACAAAGTAAATCAAACGTTGAAAACACTTTCCAGTGTTTACTGTTTAACTGAATGAAACAAAGTATTTTTGCAGGTGAAATAAGGCAGCAGTCTTCTGATGGAGCACCTTATTGACTTGCTCCTTCTGTGAGCCCACCATGGAAGTAGTCTTTCACTAAGCTTGATTACTCTAAAGCAGAGCCATATCAGAATTTGCCCATTAGGAGCCCTCATGAATGTGCTATTAGGAATAGCTTCCTGTAGAAAAAGGATGTATACTGCATGTTCTGTGATATTTTAGTAGCGTTAGTTCCTTTCATGTTTTTATGTTTAGTCCGCTTCACTGAAGATGTTGCCACCTCATTGCAACTCACAAGCTATTAACAATCTATTCACAACTGGACTTAAAGCAGGCATTGAGCCTTAATTCATTGCAAATTTAAAATATAAAAAAAGGAAAAAAAGACGGATAGTGGGTCGCCATTTTTAGTTTGAGTGGCTTATCTTGGGAAATACAAAGGAGCCCTTATCATGAGTGAAAGGACTCTGAATCAGGGCATGTGATGAGTTACAATCAAATAGTTTCACAGTGCACCTTCACAAATATAGGAGAAAAAAAAGTTGGCTCGTCCACCCCAACATTCCAAAGTTGATTTTATTTTCCAAAGTCCTGTCCCTCTGAATGAGGTAACCTTTTTTTTTTCTTTTACTGGTGAATGAAGTGGGCACGTGTGTCAATGACAGGGTTCCCTATTTAGCCTAACGCTGATTACCTCATTTACAAATCTGCAACTTTACTATTCTACTGTGTGTAAAGGAGTCAATGCCATCACCAGCAGTGTGGTCATGCGACCTGTGATGACAACAGGACCAATAAAATTACTCTGACCTTAGCCAATTTTAGAATACGACCCGTCTAGAAATATATTGAGACATGATTAAAAAAATTTGTAAGGTTGGGTGGGCCTTTTTAAGATTTCTTCAGTTAGTAAATCACAGCTGCTAATCCAGTCAGCATTAGGAGCCAACAGAAAGGTGCAGATACGGTCTTTGAGATTTCAAGTAAATAACTGGTTTGTTTTCCAAAATGAAAGTGAAAAAATCTTCCGTTGCAGATGCTACAAAACCACTCCTCAAATATTGACTGCAGTAGCAGCTGTTGGTACTAGCATGGTTCAGGAAGCCTTGTGTATCCTACGATTATTTAAGTAAATGAAAATGTTGACATCACTTGCTATTTTTCTTTTTCTTTTTTTTTTTCTTCCTTTTAGTAGCATTTCTCCTACCTCCTTGTTTTGCAGCCTTGAGTATTGTTCGTCTCTTCATCTGTTCTGACTTTTTAAAAAGTCTATTCATAGTTCGGGAATACAGATTTATCATAAGCAATTGTAGTTATACATAAAGTGTGCTTGGTTGTGCTGTATGTGTATATGTCTACTTGACGTTGGAAAAAAAAATATTTATGAGAAGCATTTATATGACAAAATACCACTGGAATGTGAAGCCAGACAATGTTATGATGCAGATTATGATGATAGTCTCTCCCCTTTAACATTCAGTGGTGAATGGTCAGAGGAACCATCTTTTAGAAATTGAATAACCAAGCATTGGCCTTTTATTTATTGTTTAAACAATTTATTTAATTGGTTTCCTCTTATGCATATACTCCCCTAGCCCACTGTAGCCCTATAGTAAAGGGTAATTCAACGTTTACATTTCATTTAGGATCAGCCAATGATCGCCCTGCAGTAGTAATATCACATGTTGTCACAAGGAAGTAGACGATGAGGTGGATTTGCAGTTCTGTTTGAGGGTGAGTCAGAGCCCCTCGAGCTGTATGCCTTTGAATCCATCTGTACACTCAACTAAATTTTAGCTGCACAGGCGTCCGTCTTCACACTGCCCTGACATTTTACATAATTTTAACTATAAGGGGTACAAGACAAGGTGAAAGGTTTGAGGTTTCCTGACCAGGCCCACCCTCACCCATTCATGCCAACTCCAAGACAGGACCAGCCCCACTTCCTGTCACCCACGCCACTGTCTCACCTAAATCTAAACCTCAAGCCATTCATGTTTCTTTCTTTTTTTTCAACAATGCAATCCTGAAAGCACTTTGCCTTGTTATTCCTTTGTGTGAACATGTGAATGATAATTTGTTACAGAAATGTTAAATATGTAAAAGATCATTCACTGTTTTGGAAAAACCTGCATCTGTCTTTCTGACATTAAAAGGAAAAAAAAAAGATTTAGTGACATTAAACCTGAATCTATTTTATAAAATGTTTGCTGCAGCCAATTGGTCTTGTCATTCAGTATTGTGGCTTAGGGTTGTTTGTGTTCAATAAAGTGCTATTGCTAAATATTTCCTCTGTCTTGGGTTTTATTTTTTGACAATTGATATTGCAGATCTCATTTGCGTTATTGGTCTTGGTTCTTTTGAAAGTTGCAGGAAGTTTCGATTACTTGGTTAAAACTGATTCAAAATGGATTGCTTCGTCATTAGTTCTGCATTTGAGTCAAGATAATTTAATATGGTATGAAACAATTACATCTGTTTTGACTAATTTACAAAGACAACTTCTAGATTTACAAGTGATTTTGCAGCAGTATAAACACTCATTCAGTAGTGAGACAAATGTCTCAAGATCATAGTAGTCATCATTTTGAAGCACACATCTTTATCAGTATATGGAACTGTGGAAGTGTTTTGCTGTAACAGAAATTTCAATCAAAATCAAATGACCAATACAAAAATATTTAAAAATAATCAGGTTTTGCTAACTATCTGAGGCTGGATTTTATTTTCAGTACCAGCACTTTGATTATAAATACTGGTATACTGGCCTGTGTCAGTGCTGGAACCATTTCCTCTCTCTCTACATGGAGTGTGTTTTTACTGCATGCTGGCTTCAGTTCATTTCCTTCCTGCTAACCTTCTGTCACAGAGCATATTTATTATAGATTGTGACTGAGAAAAGCAACGTCATCCTTGTGCTGATATGTTGAATGCAATTACGTGAAATATGATTGACAATACATGTATAAATATAATTAAATTAAATGCACAACTCTCTTTATTGAGATATGCATATAAAATGTCTTTACATTTAATAAAAGCCTTCACTTTAATGATACATTTATCAAAAAGTACTATAACTCAGTAAAACTACTCAGAACATTTGTAGTTTTCATTAATTAAATAAGTTTATATTTCATTATCAAAATGTCATGATTTAATTAAAGTTATTCAGATTGAGATTACAAAATTAACAATGTATTTTTTCCTCTTTTCATTCTGCAATAAATCAAACATTGATAGATATATTTGGCAGACCAATCAGAGTGTCCTGGAACCAACGAATAGCTAGCTACTGTACGTCATGACGTCCACACCCGCCTGGATATCACTTACGCAGAAGTGTAGGATGTAGCAGTACGTGGCTAGCAAATTGCTAGTGACGTTACGATTGTCGAAAATACCCAGGAATCGTGATACAGACATATTTTACTTCATGCCTAAGTAAGTATATCAGTCACATGTCTTGTTTTCTAACGTTCTGTCTGAATATCAACAGATATTGATGAGCGATTGTTCCCCATACTTAGCTTAGTCTGGTTAGCTTGAAAGCTAATATTTAGAGAAAACCAGCGGAATCGTAGCCGCTAAAATGTTAGCAAGTTAGCAAATGGGGGGGCTACATGTTAAAATCGTGACAACCAAGCTTTGCTGATGTCCCGATTCAAGCAATAGGAAATATGTTTTGCTAGGGCACCAGATTAGTACATTACAAACCCAAAAGCACTGCGATTTAGAGTATTGCCCCTAAGCGAAATGACATAAACGTAGCTAACATTAGCCCCGAGGCTTCGCTAACTTTTGTGCAAGCCATGCTGAGAACGATAAGAGACAAAATATACACAAATCACGTCCACGCCAGTATGTGTTGCTTTAACTGAAATTGGGTCAGCCACCAGTCTGGTGGAAAAACGGCATCCATTCAGTAGATGTTACAGTTACCATAGAGCAGTTGCACATGCCGGGGTTAATGACAGAAATCAGAACTTCTGGTCAACTGCATCAATTTTAGGTTGTATAGGAACATGATGACTGTTGCCTGTTTGATCAGTCTTTAATTGAGTACCAATACGACTACATGTTTCACAGCTGTCCACTTTTTTCTGCGTTTTATGATGGTTACAGTGAATGGTTTGTCCCATTATCACGAGGACAAAATAATATGATTGAGGTCTGAGCAATTTAAATGTCTCCTCTCCTGATGCGCTTTTTTTGCAGGCAGTGTCTGTCTTTTTCGTCAGGCAGATCAATACTTCAGGAGCTTAATGGAAACATTTGAGGCCGTTTGTGTGTGAGGTAGGCTTAAGATATGAATGATTATAATTTTTGCGCGAGGCAAGATAGGGC
>JAPMNP010724449.1:0-22906 GCA_029874935.1 Atherina boyeri
CTCACTCCTCAAGTTAAGAAGGAGGCTTGAGCTCAATGCAGGGCCCTCCTGGGGTCGGCAGAGGGAGAGCAATGCCTAGGACTGTCCATAGGTAGGAACACTGGGTGATTAAAAATGGGAGAAAAAATGTGGGATAAAAAACATAAAAAAACAAAAAAAAACAAACACACCTTTTTATATTGTAACTGGTTACATGGGTTAAAATCACTAACTGTATAATATGGTTCAAATGCATCATTATTAATTCTGAACATTCTACAGTAGTTCTTTTTTTTCTTTTTCAATAACATGGGTATGGCTTATTAAAGTTAATCTGAATTTCAGTACATTTCAGCTTCAATAATAAATGAAAAACATTACATTTTTATAAACAAAACATTTTAGGGAGCTGAATGACTCTTGTGAGAAGCTCTGATTCAGTAATAAAGCAATCTTTAGGGATTGCCTGAATGTTGAGTTTAAATCTTTAGTCTCGTCATCTTTCTGATTTTGATTTATCATGTGAGAGAGGTGACATTGATAAGTGTGACAGTGTCCCAAAAGTTGAACTACTGTCTTCTGAGAGCCAATTTTAGTGTCAAAAAATGCTAATTGTTCGAATACTTGCAGTTTGCTTGGACACCAAACAATATGTACTTTTCGCAGTATACTATAATTCTTTTATTTCACAATACCGACTTTAGTTCTTAATTCATGCTGGCCTTTCTCTTTCTGTATTTTTTAGTCATGGACGTTAAAGCCTTCGAGAGGCTGCTTGGCCCATGCATGGACATCATGAAGAGAAACATTGCTAACTATGAGGAGCAACTGGTGACCCTGTTCGGAAGTAGCCCTGAAATTGAGCAAAGTGCATGAGATAAATCCAATGGACCATGAAGGATTGAATGGGGGAAAAAAAGGGGGGTTGTATGGATGTTTTTTCCCCATAACCACTCAAACAGCTTTTTTATTTAAAGGAAAAAATGTGAATATCCATCACACCACAACAGTTGTGTGTCAGATAAATAAAACAGACTGAGATAAGGCTTGTTTTAGTAAGGTTTGCCACAGAACATCATGACTGCAGTGAGCCAAAGCACAGTTGCTTAAAGCTTGCTTGATTTAATGTCATATGTTCTTCACCTTTATAAATGTAAGTGTACATTTTACTTGTCAGTGTCAGGTGCATTATTTGTTTGTAAACTGAACACTTTGTTAACTTTCACCTTTTTCCACAGTGTTCAAGCTGCATCTACTGTATATTATTGTTTGTATATTTCTAAATTTTACTGGTCAAAAACCAGATTCTGAAGCTTATTTCTTACTGGATTAATGTGAGCAAGTATATTGCCTTCTCCCATCCCATCACAGTAGCAAGAGCAGTGGCTCAAGATACCCAATGTGAGGAAAAACAAACCGTCTCCAAAAGACATTGGTTGGAATTTCATCTCTTACATGTTGACTACAGCTGAATGTGGTTGACATTTTTACAAAATGACATCTCTGTTTACCACCAGATTGAATCCCTTAAATCCATGCCCTTAAACTGTTTATCATTGTTGGTAAGTGTTTGTGGCTGTTTGCCTAATGCTCTGCTTTTGCTAAAAAGCAAACTTAAGAGAGATAGCTGATAGTTTTGTAAGAATATACAACACAATGCTGTACAATTTTAAAACTGAGTATTTACTGTTATTATATAGGCCCACTTTTAACTTTAATAAGTTGCCCCAGTAGACTGTAGTCATTATAAGCAGTGTCTTGAAACAATTGATTTTCCGTGTTTTAGTGTAAAATTTAGCTCATACTGTTTGTGTAGGTAAAATATACATTATTAAGACATCCATTATTGCTGTCTACCTCTGCCAACAACTTATATAGATTCCTCCTCTCCGGGAATCTATAGTGGGTCCTCTTCTTCTCTCTTTCTGAACCAATAATTGAAGTCTTCTGTATTCTTTTTGCAGCTGAATTGTTTAAAACTGGTTTACATGTAAACATGCCAATTTTATTAATTTCTAGTAGTATTAGTCATTTTTGAAGGCAAACCACGACAATAGTGAAAGGAAGGACTGTATGTTTCACTTTTCATGTCAATAAATAACATTTTATATTCTTGTGTCACATGGTTATTCGTTACGTCGACGCGCTTCAGATGTTTTGATTCAGTAGTTACTCATTTATTATTAATTTATTCATTAGTCAGTCATTCATTCTCACTTTTGCTAGATTTATATCACAGACAGCTGTTGCAATAGTTTCATTTCTTTGCAGATGAATTAATCAGAAAAGCAATGAGTGCATGAAGACTATTTTTGCGACAGTTGCAAGATGGCATATAAAAAATAACCATGTATTGTCCATGTTATTGCCAATCAGCTGTTACTGTGTAGTAACAGGCATGTGCATTTAGCCAATTACAACGTGATCAACAAACTAAACCCCGCCCTCTTAGTGTTTGTCATACCATTTAGCCAATAAAAAATCCATAATCTTTTCACTGACATTCATAGGGACCAATAGAAGGTTTTCTTTGGTAACAGTCATTCCCACCCCTCGACTGAATCCCTCTGAGTTTCTTGATGGCGATAGATATGGTAAGAGGGAAGTTGAGTACTTTTTCCGAAGAAATGAATGGTTTAAACCCTTTTTTGACTAGTTCTTTGAGTGATACATATCTTTGCATGTCCAAAATGCTGTTTTAGCGTAGTTGTCATGGATTTATTTGATGCTGACGGGCAGGTTGAGATCGACAAGGTTTTTTTCTTTTTTTCCTCTCTCGCTGTGACGCTTGTTGTTTTGGTGATAAGAAACCCACCCGACCGCAGTTTAATGTACTGAAAAAGGGTGCCTTCATTTGGAAATACTATGTTCAATATAGAAATATGGTTAAGAGGGTTCCAGAGGTTTTCGTGCCATTCATTTTGAACGGGGTAGGGATTGCGTCATGCCTCAACTTGTTGACATTCTTTTGTTTACAGTGTTAGACTCGACAGGCTCTAAGGTTGAGTGGAGATCACTTTTGCTGCTTTTGAGGAGTGGGGAAAGAGTAGGCCTGATCTTCTGTCCGTCTGTTTGGAAAAATGAATACCATTTAATATTTTTTTTGACGGTATGCTATTGTCATCGTGGTTATGAGTAGGAAGCAGGGTTTTTTTGGTGTGTGATTTTTCAGCGACTGTTGATGTGTTGTCAGGACACAGATGATCATCGTTTCTACCATGCAGGCTGAATCATTATGCGTTAAGAACTTCCTTTGTATGTGGTTTTAAAGAAACGATCAGACAATCAGATAAGATAAAAGCATAACATATTTGACTTTGTCATTGACATAATTGCATGTTTCGTCAAATTGTTGTATTTTTGGATATCCACATGCCACTTTTCAAGGCAAATTTATGTTATTTTTCACTTTTCTGTGCAGCGCTGAATGAATGAGCTCTGGTACGCATGCGTCAACCCCATTTAAGTTTATAAACAAGGCCTCCACGCAGCGAGTCACATGACTAGTTATAGAGGTTTACTGTGAAAAATCAGACAAAGGATTTCCTATTGGCCGCCTGCGTTCTCCATCATTATGATACTATAAATGAACAAAAATGATTGCATACTGTCTGGGAGACTTTTTTTTCTTAACGTGGCACAAAGATTTGAAAAGCACACGTGTGTAAAGTTAATGTTACCTGTAAATTTTATGGCTGTAACGATGTCTTAATGAAACAATATTGTGAAGAGTATACTGTTTTAAATTACATTGTTATTAGATCTCAGCAGTTTCACTTTTGGTTTCAGAAGTTCTAATTTTGTCCTTTGCTTTTGCCTAAACCAGCTGATGTGTCAAGAGTCTGATGATGGAAAGTGAGTAAACTGCACTGTAGCCTCTAGAAAAAAAAGGAAGAGAGAAAAAGACAGGATATAGCAGATAATTGCAAAGATGGATGAATCATTTGATCCACTCAAGTGTAATGAGGACCTGCCTTCCTCACCTGGATGCCACATGGAATATGGTAAGATGTTAAACCAAGTATGATTTATGATCAGTGATTTAAACTAAAGAGGACTTTTTCTAATACTAAGTACAACCATTACTTCAATCTTTCCTCAGATGACATGCCTGAGCTGCAGGAGGTGGAGGAGGACCAGAGGTCTCAGGACTTATTTCAGGTGGGAGCAGTGTCTCACCAGGAGCTCAGCTGCTCCCCGAACACCAACTGGCTTGCTGAGTTGGCCAACATTGCCACCAGTCCCCAGAGCCCTCTGCTGAAGGATGCCCCGCATAAGAGGTTTATACAGATACTGTATATAGTGTGTTGAAACTCAGCTTAGCCTACTGAATACACAAGTAAGACATTAATGCACAGAAAGATTGACACTTGTAATAACATCAGTACACCTGGGGGAGTTTCACAAAGCAGGACCGACAAGTTAATAGCATAACTTAAAGTATGTATTGTGAAATGTTTTAGCTTTCATTATGTTTAGATCATCACAACTTAAAATTGGTTGAAATAAATGGAAAAAAAACAGTAACTTTACAGGACTGCCCTAAGGTGTGCAGTATAATATTTCACTTTTAAAATATACAGTATCCTTGATATATATATCCACTATAAGATTGTGGTCTGTATGACAGATGTATTGCCTCTGCAGACATATGAAATCTACTTACATTCTTCATATTATTATTTTCAGATCATCTCCAGTTCACATCTTCGGCAACAGTAATAGTTTACATTCCTATGCCCGGCCCCCATTAGCCAGCAGCGCACCCACCCCGTCCAGAGGCCACCTCAGGGAGCGCAGGCGTGTCAGGGTAACCTTTCACTCTCCAACTCTTCCTCTGAAATCTAAGACTGGTTCACTTCTGTAGGCCAAGTAATTATTTCTTGGAAAATTCAGTGTTATGTCCACTCTGAGTTTGTTTATTTGACTGATGTCATTTTGAGAATTTTCTTGCTCTAATATCTTCACCAGGCCAGCAGTGAATCGGAGTCTGGGGTTTTCTCAATGTCCTCATCGTTTTCTGATGATGAAGATATGGCCTGGTCTCACTCATGGCCCTCCACAGCTTGGCACTGCTTCCTAAAAGGTGCTTAGGGCACCCTCATGTATATGTATCCATCAACACACAAACACACAAAGACAAATACTCACATTCAGATTTAAACCAAACGATGTCAAATCAATTTGAGCTTTTCTTAAAATAACTTAATGAAAATGGCCTTGAAATGATAACACAGAAATCAACTTGACATTCATATTTTTTTCTTCATTGTTAATTTTGACATGTTCTATGTTTAAACAAAAATACACAGCTAATTTGTTTTGAATTGATAAATCAGTAATGAATGCAATTATTGACAACCAAAACAGCACGTATGAAGCCATAGTCATTTGTACATCAGCTCTCATCTCTGGTGCCCGAACAGCAGTATTGCATCCATTTTCTAGCATTCTCAGTATTGTAACAGTATTACACACATACACAACTGCTTATTCATCAAGTTACATTGTTGTGATGATATTCAGGAACTCGCCTGCGCTTCCATCGGGGTCCTAATGTGGAGTGGCAGGAAGCTGATGAACTCAGGGATTCAGATGATGACTCGGATGATGAAACCATGATGCCATCCTCATTCTCTCTAAAGGTGAGACAACCAACAGCAACTTAAGTATGTTACATATTTCAAGTTGTTCTGGCTGTTAGGATAACTGTGCATGTTTGTGTACTGAGCATTGCGATGGCTTAGAGTGGCCACAAGATGGCAGAAATGCTCACAGTCAAAGTACAGTAATCCAGTTAATGGGCCTTAAACGATCCCTCTCATTGATATACAGTGATGGAGTCATCACTCATAACCCAAACAAAATATTCAAGAAGGAAGATACTGACTCCTTTCTGGTCATGACTTCAACTGTCCATTTCATTGACTTACTGCTTCATTTACAGAGATATGGCTCAGATGGACTTAAGTTGGTGAACCATGAAGAGACAATATCTTTTGGCCAGGCAGTTCTTAAGCTGACCTTTGACCCAGGCTCCACGGATAAGGGCCTTTTAACAGCCGAGTGCCGATTGGATCATCCATTTTTTGTCAAAAACAAAGGTACAACTGCATCTGTTTCCTGGTTTTTGTTGTAGTGGATGATAAGGAACTTTGTTGATGTGAAATAAAAGCAAAATTACATGAAAAACATATTAGCTAACAAAGGTTTTCATTGATCAAACAGTATTGGCTAAATTGACCTATTAGCTAAATAAAGACCATTCAAGGTATTGTTGAAATAAAAAACTTCAGAAGCTGATGTGGCATGTACTATATTACTTTGTCAGGGTGGTCTTCCTTTTACCCAAGCCTTACTGTGGTGCACCATGGGATTCCTTGCTATGAGATGCGGCTGGGAGACGTGTGCTTGCCACCAAACCACCCAGATGCTATTAACTGTGATGACTCAGTTGTCTTTGACACTTTCAGAAGGTGCGCCCTTTGAATTGTTATCTTGCTTTGTATAATTCAGGAACCTAAAGTATCAGAGGAATGGTGATATTATGTGTCAACCTGAATAAGAGGCTGTTTTGCGTTTATTAATAAATGTCTACAAATATATTGTTAAACATTTTGTCTATCATTGAAATTTTTAAAATAGCAATGACAACTTTTAAAGTTTATGGTTTTTAATTAGCAAGAGTGTTGATTAAAAAAAAAAATCTGTTCTCCCAAACTCACTATAGTGAATCACTTTCCCTTTTTGTCTGCAGCTATGACTTCACCCCCCTAGATTCCTCAGCAGTTTATGTTCTCAGCAGCATGGCTCGCCAGCGCAGGGCTTCCCTGTCCAGTGGGGGTGCTGTCAGCCCAGACTGTGATAAGCTTGAGCGTTCCTGCTCCCCACAATCCTCCAGTAGCAAATCAAACCGGAGCCACAACTCAGGGACAGTCAGTGGTGCCACGCCTACAAAATGCAAGCGGCCAATGAATGCCTTCATGCTTTTCGCCAAGAAGTACAGAGTGGAGTACACACAGATGTATCCTGGGAAAGACAACAGGTGATCAATAAGAGCCAGTGATTTTACAAATGCATTAAGGCAGTTTTTTTTTTGCCAACTGAGCCTCCTTCCCCTCCACGGGGAAGGAGGCTCAGTTGGTAAGAGCGTTCGCCAGAAAGTTCATGGTTCGAACCCTGGTTCCTCCTGTGTCCACCAAAGTGTCCTTGGGCAAAACATTGAACCCCCAGTTGCTCCCGGTTGGGGCAGGTCAGCGGCGGTGCATGGCAGCTGCCGACAACCGATGTGTGTGTGAATGGGTGAATGTCTGCAAAATAAAGCGCTTTGGGGCTGTAGGTGTACGGCTGGAAAGCGTTATATAAGTGCAAAACCATTTACCAACCATTTACCAAGATAGCTTTTTAAGTAAAGCAGAATTGTCAGAGTTAATGTTTTCTAATCTTTATTTCACTGGTCATCCAGGCCACATTTTGAATACAATCCCAACAAACCTAGCCCTGAGGGGGTCATGCATCTGATGGGTATTAAAAAAAAGCCCAATGATTACCAAACAGTTAACTTGACAGCAGTGTTATTGTGAGTTGTCTTGCTGTTCTCGGTTCTTGTTTATTTCGAGACACTGTATTCCAGGATATCTCCACAAAAGGCTAATGATTTGATCAGATGGGTGCCGTACCCTGAGACTAACTTGTTCTGTGAGAATGACTCTTTCAATGGATAGAATTGGCAAAAGTTCAAGGCATTTAGAGGTTCACTCAGTCTAATCAGGGAGATATCTGGACAGCAAGTCACACAACAACTTACCTCTAACAATGCAAAATGTTAAAAACTTTTTTTTTTTACCAGGCAATTGCGTTTGTTTTTGTTTGTATGAAAACACGGAGAAGCACTTTAAACATGAATATTCAAAATGAACAAAATGAATCTGATCACCACCAAAATTGAATAGGTTCTTTCTCTGCCAATGCTTATAATTTCCTATAAGTTTAACAATGTTTTATTTTTTGGTGTGGTAATCTTGTTAATGAACAAGTAGATTAGCAGCATTCCTCCTTAACTCTAGTATCAGCAAAGGGACAAGTCATCATCTGCAAAAGAACTGTGGCAAGTTCTCCAAGACCTATTCTAACAAGAGTTATTATACTGCAAACCCTCTACCTACAGTAGTCTCACTATCAATTATGACGTTTTAGACAATTAATTGGTGTACAAATACTTTTGATTAGTCTCTGTTCAATCATAATGCTACTAGTAAAGTTTTAACAGTCTCCTGTTTTTGTTTGGCTTTAAAGCAAAGCGTGATAGTGATGTGTTTGGTTTTGCTCCCGCATCCATAATGTAAAAGTGTGTGTGGATGCTCAGTGAAGAAAAGGTGAGCAAATGGTGAAATGAGTTGGCTCTGATAAGTAATGTATTGGTAAGGATGCACCTCTACACTGGCAGGTTTTGACAATTTGGTACTAAAGCCTGCAAAAGTGCAATTTAATTTCCTTTGGCCTTTTGCTGTCCATTTGTCTAAGTTGCTATTTCATTTAGTATCAGTGTCCTGTATGCTTTTATTCTAAAGAGATTTCAGACTTTGTTTAATGTTTATCAGCTATCTTTATACTCTTTGGAAAACAGGGAAATAGAAATGCAAAGGCATTAGATTCTAACAAGTCAACAATGTGAAAAATCCTTCTCCCTTCGTTTCACTTCAGAGCCATTAGTGTCATCCTGGGTGACAAGTGGAAGAAGATGAAGAGTGAGGAGAGGAGAATGTACACCATGGAGGCCAAGGCTTTGGCCGAGGAGCAGAAAAGACTCAATCCAGACTGCTGGAAACGTAAACGAACCAATTCAGTAAGGACCACAGCCAATGAATGTTTCAGTCCAGTAGCTTTTTAAAAAGCTTCCATGCTGTACACTGACTGAGTTTACCTGCAACTCCTGATTTATTTCCACAGGGTTCCCAGCAGACCTAGATAATGCCCGCAAGAATCCCCAGCTGCTGGTGTTATAGCATGCAGAGGTGCTGAACAGAGTCTGATGGACCGCTTGATGCCTCTTCGCTCTCCTGTATTCTTGAGACTCAACTGTGATGCTGAATTCACTCACTTTTGTAACCTTGAAACATTATAGAGACAAACAGAATTATAAAGTATATACAAAACATGTAATCTAGTCACTAACAGTGCATATATTTTCTTATATCTTTAATGTCAAAGATGTCTTATTCCCCTTTAAAAAAAAACAAACTAAAACTTCTCATATACTTCAGGTCATTTTTTATGCATTGGTGGAGAAAAAATTGAGAGCTTGTGGTGCTATGCTTCAGCATAGAAGAAGCAGCAAGCGGCAATTTATAATCGTAAAAAGGGGAATTTTTAATAGCTTTTTTTTTTTTTTTTTTTTTTTTACAACTGTTCATATTGATATTTTAAAGACTCAATATATTGCACAGATTGGTAACCCTTTCATGCAGTTTGTATTTCAATGTATATTCTGCCACTGAATTATGGCCTACAGTCAGTTATTTTTTTCCCTGCCAACCACCCTATTTCAGCATGTGGTGGTGGGTTTACACTCAGTCACAAAGCACTTCAGCCCTTCCCTGTAAGTGCTTATATCTTCTGCACTTTATATAGATAATGTAATCTAATCATATACAGCCATTGTATACAAGGTGGAAACAGTTTGTATAATACAGCAAGTATCTTGATAGTTAGCTATTTGACACGATCATGGCCCAGCAGCCATGCTCTGCTTTCAGGTTGCTATTGAATTGTAAGTGCTTTGTTCATAATGTACAGGTTTCACAGCACCAACAACCTCTTGCACAGAGTATCCTTGTATCATATTATAAATAATTTTTGTAAACTTCTCATCCAAGTGTGTGGTTATTTCTTTTCAGCTCTTTTCCAAGCTGTACTTATGATGAGAATTGAATGCTTGACTTTGCATTTAGATACATATTGACACATTTTTATGTTTCGTTTTGTCCTTTTTGTTTAAAAATGATCAGTTTCACACATGAGCATGGGCTTTCCCCCGAGTGATGGACCAATCCAGGAAAATTGTGTGTCAGGCTTTAAGAGCTGTTGATGTCCACTAATCATACCATCAAATCTGAGGTTTCCAGGTAACATAATAGCTATCTCTTAGGGTATGCTACATCAAAAACATCATGTGCAACTGGTACTTATGAGGCATTGTTGTCAGTTTTACTGCTGCAAAATGACTTAATCTGGACTGAGTAAGGACGGCACGAAAGATTTTAAGTCATTTTCACTCTGCAACCTCAAAGGATCTTTGAAGAAATGTAAATGAGAGCTCATGCTATCTTCAGCTTTTAACTGAACACACTGCTTCCAAGGCAGACTTGTATGTTCCCAAAATGTTCTTTGATGTGCTTAAATGTGCGATTTGTCAGAAATTCCTTGCTTAATTTTGACATCACGGGCTAAAATGATAAAACAGATCACCTATGATCATGAGATGAAAGTCCACTGTCACTTGCAAGGCTTTACAAATCATAATAAAAAAGTAACAGAAAAAAACAATTATAATCAGGTTTTAAAAAATGATTTATAACCAGACACATGATATATCAAAAGACATAATTTGTGTAACAAAAACAGCCAAAATGCAGAGGCAGTGTGTAGATAAACTAACTTCATCCTCACTGCTTCCATAGAAATTAAGAGAGTAGTAGCAGCTGATCTACATGAAGTGTAAGTTGTGGCTGACAGTCTATGAAAAATTACAAAGCCTCTTCCAAATATTTTGGAGTCCATCATTCTAAAATGAAAAGCATTCACAAGTGGAAATCATTCAAGACAGTTGACAATCATTCCAGGAGTTGACATTCCAACAAAGTCAGACCATGAAATGCTTAAAAAAAATAAAAATAATAATAGACTTAGGCTTTAGTTCCCATATTCAAATTCATGAAAAAAAATGTACTGCATTGCAGCATATAAGTACACCTCATACCTGCTGTCAAGCATGGTGGTGGAGGGCTGATGATTCAGGCTGGTTTTGCAGCCACAGCACAATTCCTGCAGATTGTAGGGGCTTCCACGCTCCAACACACCTGATTCAAAATAAATGGCTCTCATCAACAGCTTGTTGTCAAGTTCTGGCCAAGCATATTGACCAATTAATCTGATTCAGGTGTGCTGCAGCAGGACACATTAAATCTGCATGACTGTGGCCCTTTAGGACTGACTTTGCCCATCCCCAGTATAAAGTCAGCGAAGGCTATGCCCACTTGGTGTCATACGACAGGAGAATTATTCAAAGCACAGCAGAAAATCTACACCAGAGCGACTGAAATGTAAAAGAATTTAAGTGTTGGAATGCGGTCCAAGGTCCTGACTTCAGCCTGATTGAGTTGTGCTTGGAAATAAAATTCCTTCACAATAATGTTAGAGTCTGACAAGATTGATGATGAAGATGTTGTAACATGTGATGTTGTTGTTCATCTCAGGTTATATTTCCTTTGAAATTAGATCTAGATAAGGTAAGAGATTTTTTTTTTTAGTAAAACCTATAAAATTCAGAGGTTGTACATTCAAATTTACATGAATGTGCAAAATAATTTCAATACAAACTGTTGGAGCCAGGGGGTGCCATCGCTCCATTCTCCATCATTGCTGAGCAGATATTTTTCCAGATATATATATAGTGCATGTTTTTCATTTCAGCTGTCTCGTTGAAAAAGAAAATTTCATAACGAAGTCTGTGATTATTTTACAGTCTGTTGATTAAGAAACTACAGCATGTTCTGGCAGCATATGAGTAGATAATAATTAGTCTGTTGCTTAAGTTTAACACCCCTAAAATAATTCATGGAGGGGAAATAAAACAACTTATTTTCATGTCAGAAAATATTGAAGCTCCTGCTCAGCTGTAAATAGAAAATGGTCAGTCCTGAAGGATGACAAATCAGCTTCACATACCTCATGAAATAATAATGATCAACACCCTGCAATCCTTTCAAGCGCAGAAATCTAATTATAGAATATTCATAACAGGCTGCTCAAAAAGAATAGCTGTTAATACTTATGTTTTTCAGGGGGAAATGAAAAGCTGCACTTGGCACGCCTCTGGCTGAATATCACTGTACATTTAATGGAAGAATAAAGAATATCGTAACTGTGGTTGGAAATGAAAAGCATCTTTCAGATCTTGTCACAATTCTGAAAATTAAAACAATATGTCACTGTTACAAGGAGCACATCCCCTACAAAATGGAAGCAGAATTGCCTTTTTATGAATGTTACTGTCGACACTGAAGAAATTCAATATCTTACAGTGAAAACACACATATTAGATGACTGTTCTTACATTTAATGGCTAAAAAGTGTAAAATCTCATTTTCAAACTCAGCCAACATTACTGAGATAGACTTAAATGTGTCTAGAACAAAATCACATACTGAAGACTGAAACAGTACAAAATATTTCTTTTAATCATTTCATCTGAGGTCACTGAGTTGAATCAAGCAAACCAATCAACTGCTTGCATTTTTGCAAAGCTATGAGGTCTTATGATAGAAAAAAAAACAGGGATATTAAAACGAACAATTAAACATGATCACTGTTGGCTTCTTCATAAATCAGAGGCTGCACCTCAATCAAGGCAGTCTAATTAGGGGCAATTAGCTTTATTAATTCACTGAGAGAGATAGCAGACAGTGTATTTAAAAGACCAAAGTATTTTTGTGTAAATATAATATCTAAAAGGCATTTTGCAATGGATACACTGCTACTTTTTGCTTTACTGGTTCCTACAATTGTTGCACACATTTATAATTTGCCACAACACAAGAAAAGAAGCTGATTGCTGTAGATCCTGCACCTGTCTACATTTTCTTTTAATGTCATGACATTATAAATCACTTGCACAAATGTAGCATGCTCATTTGTCACTTGTGTCAAATCACTTCGCAAGACTCTTGACAATTTCGAAAAGAGGATCTGACACAAGGAAGAAGACAGCAGGTAAAGAAGATTAGTGGACCTTTTCTCTTTTCTTACTCAGCCGTCACCAGAGGCTCACTTTTCCCATGAGAGCAGAAGATTTTCTCTGTCGCTGGCAGAGAGGAAGTGTGAAACAAAGGAGGGAGCAACAGGGTTCCTTTTAAACAGTTCTGTGCAACTTATTTCTTAACAATCTTGCTAATCAACTATTTTAGCGCCTGACTCTCACTCACACTTGTGTTTTGGATTAATTATAGGCTTGATGGTTGGTTTAAAATATTCTGATGCCATGTACCAATTTTGACAGGAACAATGAAACACAGCCTCTGTTTTTCACTTCATCTAAAACAGGTATCATTAATCATGATTCTGCTGCTGAGTGCGGAGATTTACGTAATCTCTTGTAGGGAAAAAAAAATTGATGGACAGCTCAATGATCCGAGCAAAAAAAAATCCATCTTAATGATTTTAGTTGCATTTTTTGAGAAGCCAACAAAAAACTGTGGCTGTTATCTTGTCACCTTCCATCACTCAGTCATTTGAAATTGACTGCAGAGAGAACAAAGACAGTCTTTACTTCTCATAGCTGTTGTGTGGGAAGGACTAACACCTATCACAACAAAAATCTCTGCACATTGAGGTCAAGCTTCATTCACCAGGGAGCTGTTAATGCCATGACAGGGTGCTGTCAGAGACCTGACTGGTGGGAAAGTGCAGGCCACAGAGATGAGGCTAAAGTCAGGAAGTTATCTATCCACCATGGTAATCACCTGTTTGTCACTTTACTGCTAAACGACCAACACTTAGAGGTGAATGCATGTTTTCTTTTCTTCATTCTTGTCTTGTAACGTGTACATGCTCACTGGGGGATAAAATCTGTAGGAACACCCTGTTTTATGATGATGTCAAACATCTTTAGTAGGACTTCTTAAAGCCCTGCAGATACTTAGATTGGTGCCGCTAGATTAATTTAACTTATTAGTTTAGGTTTGAGAGCAAGGCCATGCCTCAACCACACATCTAATCACGTGATGAGCCCCATTATACCTTCTTCACTCACTCAGCACTCCCTGACCTCATTAATATTTTCTCTCCCCACCCATCTTTACTTTTCTTCCATTCTTCTCCTCTCTCACCCATTCATCCTCCCATCCTTATTCCCTTACCACATCATCCTTTCTGTTCTTCCCTATACCATTCATCCATCTTCCCTCCTTTATCTGTTCATCCATCCTTTGCTCCCTCATCCCTTCTTCCCTCCCCATCTTTCCCTACGTCATCCACTCATTTCCTCTGCCCTCCCTTATCCATTCATCCATCCTCATCCTTGACTCATCTCACTCCAACCTTTCTCCCCATCCATCTGTCCTTCCTTCCCTTCTTCCATCATCCTCTCTCTCTTATCTGTTTTTCCATCATCCTCTTCATCTCACTCTGTATCTCCTTTTGACTTTTTATTTGTCCGTCTTCACATCACTTGTATATTGCTTTTCCCAGGAACCATCTGTGTGTGTGTGTGTGTTGACATCCTCAGAGAGAACCCCCACACTACGTCTTTCCCTCCCAGCCTTGAAACATGAGACACCCCAGATGAAACAGTCATAGAACTTTTTAATCTTTTTAATCTCTTTATAACTTCATCCATGCCTTCGTTAAACCCACATTTAAACGAGGCGTGGTCCTAAATAGTTAGCTACTACTAGTCTTGATATGAATTTATAGCTCAAAAAGCTGAAGTGAAATGGTGCATATTAACAGAAAACACTAAAATCTTGACAGTAAACTTAACAATACACTGGGTGAATTCCATGTACAAGCAAGTGCTGGTATCCAGAGGCAACATATTCTGCTTCACTTGTCTTCCTTCTCTAACCTGTAATACGGCCGTGCTTCTTTTGTCCCTTTATAATACCCACATCTCTGCCTGGCTATTGCTTTTTTCATTTGTGCTTCAGAGCTTTAATTGGATGGGGAGTGAGCACAGTGAAATGGGGGGAAAATTATTCCATTTTCTTGGTCCGCAGGTTTCCGACGAAGGACAAGAGGACTGAATTTACTCTTGCTGATAGAATTTGGTCTTTGCTCTGAAAGCTGAACAACAGAACAGCTGAAGGGACAGAAACACATGAGAGTCAAAGAGAGGTCTGAGGGAAAAATTGGCTGTTGCATACTGATCCACATGAATGCTCAAAGTCGAGCCACCGCTCTGGATTTCACTTGTTGTTAATGCAGACCATACACAGTCAAGATAAACCTGGACCACCCCACTTTTCAAATCATTGATTTTTGCAGTTTGACTGAACTGATATTGTCACAACTGTACGACAACCAAACCATCTTTCATTCCAGACACAGTGGAGTTGAAATGAGAAGAAAATGAAAAGAAAGTGAGGAGAAAATCTATATGTAACATTTCTGATAATCAATTTATCATTTACTGTATGTTGTTGATGAAGCATGGCTACATCTAGATGGAAACTCTTCTAAACACAGGAAAATATGTGTCTCATTATTAAGACAGTTAATAAATTATTGTAAAAACAGAATAATTAGAAAGAAATCCATTAAGTAGCTGGATGAATTTATGAACATCTGACAAACTGACACACTGATGGAACAATGGCTGTCCCTGCAGTCATGTCGCTGTCATGCTAAAAACCTTTCCGTTTAGTAAATATTTTCATTGCACAAAACCATGATTTTGCAAGAATAGTCCCACTTTGAAAGAAACTGGGACATTGTAGCCCCATTCCATTGCATATAAATGTGATCCAAGTTAGTTCCTTCAGCAGTAGTTGTACAGATAGCAGCTTTGTGGAGTGTTTTATGAATGCAAGACCTTGGTCAAAATGGCATGCTCAGTCCTTCTAAGAAATTATCTTAAAAGCTTGATGCAACTTTCCTTTATAAATTTCTCTGATTCTTTCTGACTAGGATAGTCAAATTCAGCCATGTTGAATGGTGAGAGTCAGTCATTCATAGGATGCTCCTCTGGGTTCGATACTGGGCTTCAGTTAAGTGAATAAATCCAGAAGACACAGTATTGATAAGGTGATATTGAAGGTCTAACTTCCTACTCAAGTTGTTGCAGATTGTAGCCAAAGTTGAATCGTATCAGAGGATCTTTCCATAAGATGGAGGCTCTAATGGAAAAGGCCGGCTCTCAATTGATCATAAACTGTGATCTGGGAATAGTTAACAGGGACCTATCTGAATATCTCAATGTTAGGGAAAGCACATACCAGGATGATAAATGAATAAATCTGAGATGTGTATGGGGAGCAATGCTTTTTAAGGCTTTGACGGTGAGCACTGAAATATAATCAATTTGAAATCCAAGAGGAAGCCAGTGGTGATGTTCTTGTGCCTTTTCATCACAGTGTTGTTCCAGAGGGGCTCCCATCACCACAGAGGAACTCCGGATGTCAATCATAGAGGCTAGATGTAGGAATTATACTGATGGGTCCAAACTTTTATTTCAGAATGACATTGGCTTTTGTTTTTTGTAGCTTAATTTATCTTAAACCCGATTCTCACTTAGCGTCGGGCATGATAGGTAAAAGGATGCACATATATGTCATATTAGATCTAAATTAAGTGAAATGCTGCAAGAATTATGCCGCAACCCTCCTCAGATCCATCAACAAAAGTCTCACATCCCTTCAGAAAATATTCAGGACTTCTTGGCTTGACCTCCATTTCTATATATGCCGACCATCAACCAGGAGATTCTATAAGGTCAACTGTGTGCCTCCTTTATTTTGACCAGTGAATTAAACAAGGCCCAGGTTAATGCCAGTCAATTTTGAGAATTATCTCCATTTTACATGATAACATTGAAGAGTTTGGCTCTTGGCCAGGTGGGTCATTAAAAACGGACTAAAAAAGCAACAATTAGCCACGGCCACAGGAAATGAATGGGAGGAAGTTAGAAAGCAAATGAGAAAAAAAACCATAAAGAAAAGATGCACTGAGCTTTTATTACTGTTGATACATTAATAGATAGATATCTTCTGGACAATTATACACAAGGTTCAGACAGATGCTCAACTGTGTTTACCATTTACACAAAACGGAAAACATGATCAACCTCATATCCTCATTTCCTGTGTTCACAATACTAAAGGATACAACTCCAGCTCTAATAATGTAATTAACGTCCTCTCAAGATCAATAGCCCCAGAGCGTGCAGCTAATGAGATATCAAGACATGGCAGAGAGAGAGACAGAGACAGAGAGAGCGACAAATGGAGTCACCCGACTCTTCTCACATTATGCTGCTGTAATCTCCTGTGTGTAAATGGGGGCTCAGTATATATATTTTCATTTAGTGTCTGCAATAAATCGCTAGTAGCATCAGATCTCAACAGAAAGTTTTACATTGATGGTTTTCATAGTCAGCGCAGTGTAAGGTTACCGTTTTGTTACCGTTTTGTAATGTCATTCCACCCTGTGGCCTTTGTGAGTTTGCAACTAGTGCTGGGTATCGATTCAAATTTTAAGAAACGAGTCGATTCCGATTCTCAAGATCTTGAATCGATTATCATTATTCAATTCGATCCGATCCGATCTTCGGCATTTTGACAAGTGTTTTTTGAAAAAAGATTTTTTCCCTGATGTTTGTTGAATCTAAATGGTGTTTTATGTGTTAATTCAATGACGCAGAAAGTGAAGGTTTATTTAAAAAAAAAAAAAGAAAAAGAAAAAAAAGATTTTTTTTTTTTAAATCGATTCTCTAAGTTACAAATCGATCTTTACAAATTAATATGAAAATCGATTCAGAATTGGAAAATCGATTTTTCCAACACAGCCCTATTTGCAACTGTGTTAAACACTTGTATTGAGGCCTCATGAGTTAGCCAAATTAACGTGATTGCACAAAGAGGTTTCACTAAAACACTTCCACACAATGGTGTTTTTGTTGGTTGCTCATATACTTTTAAGTAAAATTCCACTGGTTCATGTGATAGAGGCAACACCGGGTTGAAGATGCTGCAGTATTTGAGCCAATGAAATGGCTTATTACTAAAGCTGTGCTTACTCAATCAGAGCACTTGCTACTGGCACAACTGTGCCATCACCAATCAGAGCACTTGTAGGAGCACCGTGAGCAAACCATGCTGCATACAGACAGATGTTGGGTGTCTCTCAGCTGTGTGAGAAGTTCTTGCTGCTAAGTGCATTGGGCGTAATTCTTCTGGTCCGAGCGCTACTGAGAGAATTTAAACGCACAAATTGGTGAGTTGCTATCTGAAAGTAATAAAATACAGAGTTAGTGAATGTCAAACTACGATATTTAGCTTTAATAATTAGCCTCACAGCTAACTCGATTAGCATCAGTGAACCGCATGGCGATTAGCTATCCCTGCTGTGATGTGTGTGCTCTGTAACTGTGTCTGCTGTAACTCAAGGTATTCATTTAATGTGAAAATGTTAACTGCTAGAGTGTTTTTCTGTATTGTGTTAAACAGTTTTGGCTTTTTCATTAATTCATTTTTGGAGTAAAATTACATGTTTTTTTTTAACTGATTTTGTAGCTTATTTTGAATTGTTAAAAATGTGTTGAATTGATGTGCTTTTATTTTTAAATTAATTTAATTTTAAAAAGGAATATAAAAAGGAACTAGAACACAAGTGCACTAAGGTTTACAGTTTAATGTTTTTTTCTTTTACTGTTTGTTTAAATATAAGGTATCTGTTCACACACATTCCATCTCATGTGTTTCTTAACATTTGCATGTAACCGCCACCTCCCTAGTCGAGTCTAGAACCTCCTGATTAATGCCCGGGATTTCCCTGCCTCCCAATAAAGGTAATTGTCAAGTTACTGTATTTAACTTTATCTATAATACAAGGAGACAAGAGCTACATTTGTCAGTACTAACATGCATTTTGTTTATAGCTGAGCATAAGAACAGCCTGAAGGGAACACTGTATGTTGTTACAAAGAGGGTATGTACAAAATTCTACTCTGGCTAATCTGTTGTGCATTTATATTGTGCTCAATTTTTTTATGTTTATATTCTCTCATTCAGCAAACATTACCTTATCACTGTAGGGATAAGCTAATGCTCTCCCCATTTTTTCCACAAATTCTTCCCAAATCTAAGCTTTGTTTTCCATGGGTGCAACAAACAGATTTATTTCTACTTCACTCAGACTTTAAGAATCAGAAAACAGTATATCATGGAACATAGTGTTAAAACGGTTTGCCATGAAATGAATGAATAAATATAGTTAAAAGTTTGTCTTATTAAACTATTAAATCATGCTACCAGCTCTGGCAGTTTTGTGAGGCTGTAATGATTTAATAAAATGTAACAGTCAGCAAGCATACTTGTTCACAACAGCTAAGTGAACAGGCAGGGGTTTGGCAGGTATAATGATAGTTAAATGTTTTTAGGATCAGTTCAGCCAAATTGTTAACTTGGTTTAAAAAAAAATCATCTGAACCTAAGATAAATTAAATAATTTCTGCAGATGTTTGCTAATAGATCAAAGTACTGAATGAACAAAAGTTTGATCTGAAAAAAAAGCAAGAAAAAAGTCAGAAGATGAAAAACCTCCTGTAAATTCAGCGAAACTTCTGTAAATTCAGCTTGAGGGAAACTTGTACAACTGCTGTATGTACAGTACCTACCAAGTCCAGCAGATGCTGCAATATTTTTTAGGATAAGTGGAAACATGCCTACAGGAGGTCTTAGGTGAAAAGTCGGGGAATCATCAAATGCATTAGGATTTGCCCTCTGGGATCCATGAATTTCTTCAATATATCCTTTAGTCAATGAGATTTTAGTCTGGATCAGTGGTGCGAGCCAACCAATATCGAGCCTCTTCACCGAGCATTTCTGAAAATCCGTTACTTCACTGAGTCCTGCTCAGTCATTTACGACATAGTTTGCTATAGACTCATAACATTTAGGGGCATTGAAGGACAACTACTACAACATTAATAGAGTAGAACTATCTGATGACAGAACTATTTATGTGCCCTCATATAGTACATAAAGTCCTACTGCTAGCGGTATAACAAAGCAGTGTGTTAACAGTCTTTGAGACCCATAAACCCCTCACACACTCTTCCAACGTGATAAGTAAACACTGCAACCTGGCAGTCAGCTTGTGCTTCACACCATATATATGCCACCTTGAATAAGACTCAGCCTGTGCCAAGGACACGGAAGGAGGGAAGCATGTGTTGCTTTGGATTTGGGCGGTTTATCTTTTATTGAATCTGCAGACATCAAACCTAATAAGCTGCTGCTCAAAGCCTGCCTGTGGTATGAGCAAATCCTTGTTATCTGGTCTCCCCATCACATGTATTACATCTTATACTGGCTGGCTTTACAAGATACTGGGCACAGTTTGTTCTCCCTTAACTTCTTTCCCCGACTATTTGAAATTATAGGAGGTTGTTTTTTTTTGTGCAGAAAACTAGTTTTGAATTTGTGAACTTGTGTCTTGAAGCTTAAAGTTATTCATATTACCTTATTTTCATGTCAAGCTGATGGTGGGTGGAACTAACTAATATATAAAAATTATGCACATCCTCATGGTAGTGATTTGTTCAGGACCAGCTAGTCTTGCCTCAAAACATACCCTGCTCGATTACTAAACACCAGGCTTTAATATTTAACGCACATTACACATGCAATTGAATGAACTCTCTAGAAAATCTGGAGCTGGGTAACAGGTCAAGAGTAACGGAGAGGCCCAAGAGAAAAACCAGGAGGCTACATCCTTGTTTAAAGTGGGCCTGATTTAATCCTTTCCACTCAATTAATCCTTAATCTTGGTAACTTTAGATCAGCTGTGCAACCACCATGACTCCAAATAGGTTGCTATTTAATTTGTAGCCATCCACTCATGTCCAAAGCAACCTGAAAACCACCAGCCCCTGCAAGGTTTGCATTGGGTCCCACTGGAACCCAGTCCAATTGCAGGGCTTGACAGGTTACCGCTGGGGCGCAGTGCTTGGAAAATTTGACCATGTTAGTAAATCCAGGAACAATGTCATGATAATGGCTAGGTTGCTAAAAATAGGTTACAAGAAAGAGTTTGAGTTTACTTGATTCTGATTTTTAAGTTTGAGTGATTTTTTTTAAATGATAATGCATTGTTTTAACACAAACAAAGAAGCCAGAAAGCATGGAAAACCATAGGTCACTTTAAGATGCAATCTATTTTTTGATTTTGACATAAAACATTTGAAAGTGGGTATACGGTAGAAAATGGATGAATGGATTGTTTTCACAGCCACACTCTTGATAGAGCATGAAAGTGAAACATTATGCATTTCTCACAGGGCTCTCACTATCATATAAAAAATAGCAATTTGTATCTTCAAGAACTGATGGTAAGTCATTTAATACTGGACATATGAACGATTAAATACAGATAGCTAATTTTCTGTCCATTTAAAAATGGTTTTAGCTCCACTAGAAAAACAACCAAAATGCAAAATAGTCTGTGGGATGCAAGGCCAGTTACTGTGTGGTTCTTGAGGTGTTTTTTTTTTTTGTGACATTCAGTGATAAATCATCAATGGCCAAGTTGATCATCTCCGTCCACACACCCACAACCTAAGAACAATGAAATGCACTGCAGTGTTTTCTGGAAGATTCAGCACAGCGTTGGTTGAGGAAATTGGCTTATTATTCTTATGGCATTTGAGCTGGGTTTAAAAATGAAATCTAGATGACATGGGCATGTTTATAAATTGTGGAATTTTTAATCAGAGGACAAACTATTGAGCTTCATAAGCAGTCATCAAAATGGGTTCCAAAAGAGACAGACTCATGATAGATCCACAATATAATGTTAATGTTGGAATACCTGGTCTAAATCCTCGCTGCTCTACATCTTCACCAAATAACAGTGAAGACCTTTTGCAGACCTCAAGTATCATCACTCAAATGTCTTCTCCCTCTTAAACTGAGAATCACCTTGTGATTATATCATACTTTCTACTTTCAAACATTAATAGTTGCTATACTGATTATTAAGTATGAAATATTTCACTATGACAGCGTTTTCATTTTATTACTATATTTGTCAGGGACAGTGACAGAGGAGTAGGGAGCAATCATTATTCTAATGTGACAAAGTGTAGTTGTTACACACTGGGTATGAGCAGATTAAATGACACCCATGCAATATAAAGTATTGTAATACAACCTTCATTTCTCACCCTTTCCTAAAACCTTATGCCCCAGCACATCCTCCTTTGATCCTTTCATACTTCTCTTGCTTGTCTGTGCTGACGTCTTCCCCCTCATAACGTAGCTAATCAGCACATTTCCTTTCTGGACACTTTTTCACACCTCTAAAATGTGTGTATTAAAAGAATCCTTTAGCTCTTAGTCCCAAAAACTAAAGGCATTCATCTCCTTTTCTTCCCAAGGCATTTTGGTTTAGGTGAACTACTTTTCGAAACTGTGACCTTCAGCACCTCCACAAATCTGGTTTCAAAGCAGGCCACTCATCTGGAACAATGTTCCTCTGGTTTTATACTCGCTTACTCAATAATGCTGCACAGGATACAGTCAACCATCAAATCTTCTACTGGAGAGGTTCTTAAAGGGGACAAATGATGCAAAAATAACTTTTCTAAGTGCTTGGAAGTGTCTTGTGGTTTAAGTCACTAAACCAAAAACTCCTATAAAAAGCCATCCTGCCTTGGGATTAATATAGGGTGTTTCTACATTTTGAAATTAAGGTTTTAGAAAAGATGTACATTTTGCCTAGTGATGATGAGGGTTACGCAGTATACCGTTACCAGTATAGTACCGTAATACTAGAGCTTTGAAAACAGTACTTTTTTTCTTCTTTCTTTTAAATACAAATTAATTAGAAAATTGGAGCCTATCTCTTTAAGCGTGGCAACCCACTGAGCAAGCAACGTCCATGGACGTTGAAAAAATGTTGATATCACGTCATTCCGTTCAGAACCTAATCT